>CACRXK020002204.1:0-45457 GCA_902702795.2 Paramuricea clavata
AAACTGACTACTTTTAGAAATAAGGTAACAACATTCATTGCCAAGAAAGGGTCTCGAACAGAATTTCCACCTCTGCTGGGTGAAGCGATTGACCGAGTAAAGGCTGAACCACTCCACCTTAAGAATAATGCATGGCAACAATGGCATGCATTGATTCTGAAATATGCCATAGCTCGAACCAATTTAAGTGGTTGTGAGAATGTTAGTGATACCCCTCTTTCAAGCTGCTTTAACCAGTACTATGAAGCTCTGAAGTGTGTCTTAAAAGCCACAAGACTTGCCAAAAAGGTCAGAAAGTGCTTTTGCGATGGGCGCCTGCACAACAAAGACCTTTCTTACAGATTTACAGGGAAGGAATCCAAAATAATGAGCAACAACTTCATGAAACTCATTAATTCTCTCAGTTTAAATGATGATCAATCTACTCATATATCTAAATTGCACATATTTGCAATTATTGCTGTTAACCTGAGGGATGCTGTTTCTCTATTCAGTTGAATTAATATTACTAATGAAGATGTTATATTGCTGAAAAAGGTATGAGGTAAGTATTTTAGGGCTTGTGCATTATTTGCATCTGTCACACCAACCACTTGGACCATCGGTCATGTTGTTCCAACTCACACACAACAAGCTAAGCAACAACTGGGCTATGGGCTCGGTATGAATAGTATGGAAGGTCGAGAGGCGAAACATGTTTCACTTGCTAAGTTTGCACGTAACACTCACCACTCGACTCGTTGGTTGCAAGTGTTCAGACATGAATATATCTCCCTTCTTTGGCTTAGAGAGAATGGCTGTGATTCAGCCAAATACACAACTACTAGGAACAAATACATCCCTGCAAGATGCTACACTGCACACTCAGTTTTGTCATTGTGGGCAACCGAAGATAAGTGAACAGCCAAAATGTGACTTTTGCAGTCATTCAGTTCATCAAATTATTTATGATTCCATCAATCAAGGTAAGTTTACAGCTGAGGCTAGGAAATTGGGTTATTGCGCATTATATAAACCTATATAGCTAATTTTATCAATAAAAGCTTTTTTCAAGCTAGTTAGACCTATTTAAAAGATAATTTGTTAATATAATGTTATATATTTGTAATATTGTGCAAAATTTAGCTGTTTTTAACTATTTATTGAAATGGAACTTTTGTATTTTTAACCAAAATATTAAAAACTTGAACAAAAAAATGTAATGCCGTATGTTATAATACATCCACTTGTATTTTCTGCTATTAAATATTTTACAAACTGATGTTAACAGTTTCAATATTTGAAGTTATCAATATATGGTTGTGCCTTTGACAGCCTGCATGCACGGCAGATTTAGATGGTTAAAATCACGATAGTCTGAATAGTAGGGATGGGCAATACCTGCTTTCTTAACTCGATAGGGTACCACGTACGATACCACACATTTTGCCTATACATTTTGGGGTTTATTGGGATTTAGCAACAAAAGTTGAACGAGGGGTTGGCAATGTTTTGATTTCGAAAGCGTGATGTAAATCAGCATATTATCACCAATGTAATATGTTCAATCAGCAGAATTGTATAATTCTAAGTAGAGCTCGAAGGACCTGTTCATATGATCCCGCTTACCCGGACGTCTCGCTTACCGATGATCTCGCCGCCTAGTTATTTTCCTACAAAATTTTGCATTGTGTTCATTTGAGAAAGCGAGCTGGCCCGCTTTCCGAGATCTCGCTTGAATTTGCCGAGATCATAGATAGGCGGGAAGAAAAATTTTCCATATGAACACGCCAGCCCGCTTACCGGGATGAAGTCAAACAAGTCTTACCATTTAATTTAACACTTTCTACTTTGTTTTATGTTTGTTTTATAAACAAGTATTAAATATGCACCTAAAGCAGTACTTTTTCTCGTAAATAAACAAAGAAAAACACTAAAATCGCTAAATATTTGTGTTGCTTGACTGAAAAGTAGAAATTTTGCATACGCTAATTATAGAACTACATTGTAATTTCATCTCGGCAAGCGAGACGAAATACTCCATATGAACGCACAGAAATATTCGTCTCTCTAGGCAAGACGTCTCGGTAAGTGGGATCATATGAACAGCCCCTAATGCATCAGTCAATTTCATACTCCCGACCCCACACCTCAGTGAATACTGGGGGAATTCAATTTGTAGTATGTAAAATTCAATGATAGTATACCCATTTTCTCCCGGTTTATGCGTGAGGTGGAGGGTCGCAAGCTTTCAAATGACTGGTGCATAATTAGTAGTTAGCCGTGAGAATCCTAATCTTGTTTTGAGACTGTGAAACTTGCATTGCAGCTCATTGGCTAAGATAAATCCTGTCGATAACCCTGCATATACAGACAGGTATTTATCGAGCATCAAACCATTTATTAGTCTGCTAGAAACGTTAAATTCAACCATACATTTAAACGAAACCAGTCAACTTATAGTCTTACACATGTTGTTGCCAGTTATATTGATTCCACATTCCATAATAGAAATATATAACTCCATGCGAGCTTCGTGCAATGATTTGTGGCATGATATTGAATAGATCTATACCGAGGTACTCGGAAAATGTAACTCTCCAAGGATTTCGTACTCCACATTTAGCAATCATTCTTCTCATAAATGTTTTATACCAACGTTGTGCAATGCGGGAAAGCATGGGAAATGCTTTCACAACTGTGAATTTCTGTCCTTCGCCGTATTTTCCAAAATATTTCTTAGCTACCAAAGGAATAAGTCTCTTTAACTCGTCTATGGCATCCTTTGTCGACCAAAAGTCTAAACCAGATTTTATTAGATCGTTTATTGACGAATCTAAACCTCTCAGAAGTACAGCTTCGAACATGTCTTGTCGCACAAGCTCAGCCATTTTCAAAACACTTCCCACTTAGCCTGCGAACAGCCTTTTCCTGCCCGCATGAAAAGCCTACTATTGAGGCCGCTGCACAAGCAGATCGTGGTAAGGAAATGGCCGGATATTGGGAAAAAATCCCCAGCGTGAAACGCTTTCATCCGAACAATTATTTACTCCCATAGTTGGAGCGTATTTTAGTGCACGAACACGCGGATGGACAGACAGACATGCAGGAAACAAATTAATACATACGGGAACAGGGGCGGATCTAGGATTTTTCAAACATAAGTCGAACGCCGAAGGTGAGAGACATGCTAGGTGGGTTTGGGGGCATGCCCCCCGGAAAATTTTGAAATCTAGAGTCTCTGAAATGCGATTTCAAGCGTTTTGGCGGTGAGATTTTGCAGAATTCCAAAGATTATAAAGTACATCAAGCACATGCTTTTTTTATGATCTCACAGACGTGCCTTCTTCCAGTCCTCGGAATGAGATTTACTAACGGAGGGTCATATTACAAAACACATCATCAGTGTAGTTTCAACTTTCAATAGCCTTTGAGTTTGGCACATGAAATCCTTCGCAAATTGAAGTGATATGATACGAATGACCGATCCAATATAACTCGCTGTTTGTGAATCAAAATTCTCAAGCAAAATAAAGAGTAATATTTCAATTATACTTTGTAAAATGCATTTTTTATTCAATGAATTACAATATGCTATAAATAGCACTTGTATATTATAACGATATTCATCGCAAATCTTTCATGCAATGCAAATCATCCAAATGATAATGTTTTAACACTCCAATGGCAGTGCTCTATTCTGGCCCTTTTTATAATGGGCAATGCATTTATAAATTATAAATACAGCAGGAAAGCTATAAGTATAGGTAATAGCATGGTTTCGAGGTGCAATTTGGATATAACATGCACGAGTGAGTTTTTCAAAGACCTCAAAATAGCACGAGTCCGAAGGACGAGTGCTATTTGAGGTCTTTGAAAAACTGACGAGTGCATGTTTATCCAAATTTCACGAGAAAACATGCTATTACTTATTAATAATTTACATAAAAATGTTCGAGACAATTGTAGTTTTAACTTACGCATTTATAGCGAACATTCCAACGGCAAACTTTTCCTGGCTTTGTTGTATCACATTATACAACGCCAACAGCTTGAAAATTCCACTCAACTGTGTATTTTTTGTTAGTCTTGTTTAAGGTAAATGCTTTTCCATTTAAAAATAAAGATAAAAGCCATATTTTCCACGCCAAGGCAACTTTTACTTTGTGTAGCGCGGCGCCATGTTTGTTTTGTTTTGAAGCAATCTGTGACCGTTACTTCTTTAAAACTGATTGGTTGATTTAATCATCACAAAGTTTTTCCACCAATCAGATCAGTTTGTTACAGATTTTTGCACTGTCATTACAGAAAATTGCACTGTGATTACAAAAAATTGCACTGTGATTACAGAAAATTGCACTGTGATTACAGAAAATTGCACTGCTGTTTGGGATTAACTGCACTGAAATCAACCAATCACAGTCGAGTAATATCTTTATGTATACTATTAGGTCCGAAAGCGCATTGTAAGTTGCAAGTCGATTGCTTGTAAAAATGTATTAAAGCGTGTTATATTTCAACTTCGCATTTATCATACAAGATACATTGCAATATATTAATTTCTGTTTCATAATTTTGGATATTTACGACCATGTTACGACCAAATTACGACCATGATCTTTGTGAAGCACGTAGCAGAGAAGTCCCAACTTAGTGCCTTCTCGTTGTTGAACAAAACAACATTATAAAAGCTGCTCGTTTAATATCTTAGCTGCCCCACAATAATCCTCATTCAGAGACAATTCAAGTTTATTAAAGGCCGTTAAATCGTCTCATAAAATCGGCCGCGTACATATAAATACTCGACATCGTAAAATAATTCTCCTAACTATGAAAAACCTTCATATACGGGAATATGAAAGACTGCTTTGCATGAATTTCGCAATTTTCAAGGACTGATATCTCCAGCTGCGAATAAGTCCGAATCAATCCAAACTGAACCAATAGGAATTGTCAATAATTTCAAATTGACCAATCAAAATGAAAGAAATGCACTGATAAAAACTCCCTTAAAGTGCAAATCAGTCGGACCACCCCATAAAAACTCCCTTAAGTTGCAAATCAGTCCGACCACCCCACAATATTTTCAAATTGACCAATCAAAGGAAAGAAATGGCGTGAAAAAGACTCCCTTAAATTGCAAATCAGTCCGGCCACCCCACAGATCAGTCGAGATAAGTCCAAATGACCTCCCGACCAATCAAATAAGCATAACGACCACCCGATTCTGCGAGATTCTTGCGTTTTACCGCTGCTCCAGATAAAGCATATATTAATCTAAAACTGAACTCGTAAAGACGTATACTGAACTATGATACGAATTTCATATTATATTCGGGAATTAATTATTCAAATTTCGAAATAATAAATTAATTATTTCATTCCAAAAAATACGTCAGTCACGCGACTGATTGGACTTACCCTAGATCCGCCTCTGTACGGGAATGCACTCACCGACACAATGAACATGCATAAGTCGTGTTATTTTTAATACTATAATTTTTGCATGACAGTTCTACAATTATAAATGCTTGGCCAACAGTTAGTTTTTAGTTGGTGGGGGAAACCGGAGTACCCGGAGAAAAACCCCCAAGCACGGGAAAGAACCAACGAAATATCTAGTAACATGAATTGATAAACAAATGGAAGTTGCTCAACTGAAGTATTGAACAGCATGCTGTCGATATTCAGTAACAGGCTAACCAAACTCAGTTGTAAGAGGCAGTGAACTAACTACCCGTGCTTCCATAAATACTATACTACGCTATATATAGACTATTAGGGGCCGTTCATTATTCACACATCAGGCGGAATTTGTTGGAAAAAGAGGAGGGTGGGAAAGTAATTTGTAGACTAACAAAGACTCAAATTAGTTTAAGCAGGTTATGTATTTTTCTTCCAACCTGCGAGGGAGTATGAAAATTTTAGCATATATTTCTAGATCTTGACAGTCAAACCACCCTCTCTCCTGGGCATTAATAATGAGCGCTCCCTAATATGTAATAGTTTGAAAACTTAGGCGTTTCAAAATTACTTACGGTAAAGTAAAACACCATCTTAAATGATTTACTCAATAATTAAATGTCACAACTGCTTATTCATGCTTTACTACGCTATACAACCCAAAATATCGTAAATAACTTCGACTGGTGAACATTTTAGCTTGATCCCTTGTGTGTTTTCGACACCATTTTCCAAAAGGAGCGTTTAACACTGTGTTTGCGCTTCTTCTTCCCGAACACTGTACCCTCGCACATCGTGCATGCTTCATCTTGGCATCTGGTGAATGGAGGGCACGTTGGCGCTGTATTTCCACGAGTGCATCTAACAATTTGGGGCTTCCACGCCAATTCATCGTCGTTGGTCGTTTGCTCAGTTGTAAGTTTAAGCTGCCACATGCATCCTCCCAAGAACGGTTGGCCGTTATCATAAACTTCACAAGTAAAAGTTATCGCTTCCGACGATTCTTGGCTCTCCGTCCACTCCTGTGATAGAGAATATGAGAAAGTGGTACTGACTGTCACACTACCAAACGAGTAACCAGCTTCGATTTCGGCGCCAATCTCAATTGCCGTACTTTCACTGATTGATGATGAATAGGTGATTGTGTTGCTTATTGTTTGAGTGACTTCTCCGTTCTCATTGCAACCTACATGGGACCATGATGCAGTTGGTGAAACCCATGTTCCGGTAACAAATTTAAATCGTTGATCTCGTTCTCCAGTACAGCTGAGGGAGTAAACGTTTAAGTTTCTTGTGGCTGCCGTTCCATGAACGTTTAAACACTCTCCTGATTTTACATTGACGAAAGAGCAATAGTCTCCATCGCAATACTCAGTAGGTCGGATCCAACGTTGATCATCAAAATAGTCACATGCGTACATGTCAATATTGCCTCTTCCATTAAAACCTGCTACATTTACGCACATTCGAGACTTTTTATTAACTATTTCCCCATTTTCATAGAAATTAAAAAACTGATCAGCATTATTCTCACATTCGTATATGCGAACATTATCTGCTAAACGTGGGCCTGAGCTCCCACTTTGCACATCAAGACAAAGACCAGATTCCTGAACCTGTATCCTTCCATGATTCAGCAGCTGGCCCTTGGAACGAATAAAGAAGTACTGGTCAGTTTCGTCCTCGCAACGATTTGTATCAATGTCACCTGTGCCATCATAACCCGCGACGTTGAGACACAATTCGGACTCCACGTTAATGATCTCTCTTGCTTCCTGTTGAATTCCAAATGAGTCGAGGAAAGTACGTGATCTTCCATATCTCCACTTTTGGTAGTTAGGCAACCTCGGTAATACGTTGCATGTAGACGATGCAACATTTCCGTCGCCATCCGTTCCTGCTGTAAGACAGTTATTAGGGGATTTCGTGTTTCGTATAGAGCCATCTCCGCACATAATTAATTGCTGGTCATCAAAGCCGTCGCATTTATAAGTGTTAACATTCCCCAAGCCATTAAATCCGTCTATGTTAACACACTTCTTGCTCCTCATAACTCGAAGTTCGCCGGTTTCCAATGGATTTAGGCATACCACTTGAGCAGTTGTTGTGGTAAAAACACTAATGAAGACAACAACGAAGAGATGGATGTGGTTGCTTGACATCTTAACGTAGTCAGTTCCTTTCAAATGCACCCTAAAAACAATAGAGATGTTCACACCCTTTTCCTAAATGCGTGTTCGAGGATAACTGCACATTATCCATTACTGGCATTAGAAGATAGAAGAAGTTTTCGTGTACTAAATAACTTTATTTGAATAGAGACTAAAAACTGAACTAATAGTAAAAGCTCAAATTTCCCAAACTATACTGTTATTTACTGAAGTTACTGAATTTTTAATTAAACTAATAGCAGGTTTTTTCCCATTTTTCCGGTGTCACATGTGGCTTTCTTCTATCTTCGTGAAAAACATCCACCTCCACCCCCGGAAAGGCGCTGCCGCTTTGCCCACGCGATATTTGTATGGTTATGGTAATGCTTTGGAAGGCTGGTATGAGCAACAATTTTCAGGATGGTAAAGTGCTCCATTTCGTATCGTTTATTATTATTTTTTGTTTTCATAACCTTAGTAAAGTTTGAATTTGTTATTAGTGCGATCGAAATGGCTTGTATGGAAGAATAACGAGACCAAATTTTTGACAATTTGTTTATCAGGAATTCCACTATATTGTTTAAGTCTTATCTAACTAATAGAGAGCCGCAAAGACTGGAAAACGGTCAGCTATGGAGCGCGGGAAAGATAAAATGTGGTGTACCGCAGGATCTATCTTGGGTCCTTTATTATTCCTATTGTACATAAACGATATGCCCGACTCCTTAGAATATTTAAATCCATCCTTCTACGCAGATGGATGGAAACTGACCTATCTTCTAAAGATTGCGATGACATTGTTATTAAAATAATCCTTAATCTTGAAAATTTTCAAAAATGGATGCCACAAAATAAGCTCCAAATCCATCATGAAAAATCGAAATATATATTCATTGGATCAGCGGATAATGCCAACATATGGGGTCTGGTAACTATATTCTCATTAATAATGTTCCAATATCTAGGACTGAAAACTATAAATTTCCCTTGGTGTCAACATTGACGAAATATTGACCTGGTAAAAACGTATTGGTATAATATGTTCAAACGTCAGTGAGGGTATCGCGTCTATAAGACGTATTAGAACTTTCATATCGTCCGCGACATTAAAATTGATCTACAATGCCATTGTACAGCCTTACTTTGATTACTGCAGCCCTGTCTGGGACAACTGTGGAATGGGCCTTCAGGACAGTTTGCAGACTGATTTCGGGCTGCAAGAATAATTTTTGGTTCAACTTACGATGCTCGGTCGGTTGATTTGCTCGAACGTCTGGGTTGGAAACACCTAGAACTATGGCGAAATTATCTAAAATCTGCATGGCCAGAAATGCGGGACATTCACCTGCCTTGTACATCGGCTACTTGATGAGTACTTGGTTTAACTAAAAGCGAAGCCAGACAGAAATATTTCTCAAACTAGAGAATACACGCATGCAGAAACCGTCGCCTTGCTGACAAAACCATTGTATTTTCCGTACATGAAGTATCTAAAGTAGTTGTCATGGAAACACGACAATTTTTTAAGAATATCCTTACAAATGAAAGATCGCCTAAAAATATCACTTTTAATTACAAATTTAACAATTTCCCAACATATATATGTTAGGTATGTTATTATACGTAATATAAGCTTCAATTTAAGGTAAAATTCAACCACCAACGCTTCGCAAAACGTTTTAAAGCGTTCTTTATAAAACTAAACTGCCTTTAATTAAATGGCTTTATCGATAAACTTTGAGTTTGAAATAAAATGATTTCAAATTCTCGCATGTAAATAACTTTGCTTTCCTTTTTTTTAAAAAAATTCAATATAATAAAAAAGGGAATCAATAATATTATTAAGATACACTGAAATTATATCCTGTCTTGTTTAGTTGTTTCATATACGAAAGGTCGTCGGGTCTTATTAAAAGCAGTTATAAAATCAATATTTAAAACAAACTTACCTTCGTTAACGTCGGCTCCCTTCTTTTAGCCGATTCTTTCGCCCTTTCTTTCTGAGAAAGCTTTTGAAATTTACAAATTCATGCAAAAATGCGAGCAAAAATGAAAGATATTTGCAAGAAATTTATCAATCATCAAATCAAGAAATGTTTGCTATTTCGCGGTCGTCATGCAGTCGTTATAATGCAAACTTTAAATTGGACCAATCAGTGTCCGCTATTCATGACGGTCCGCCATATTTTTGAGATCAGTGAGGATGACCACCAATCGTTCGTGACCCACGGCCGCGATTATTAATGAACTTTAGCCATCGCTAATGCTTTCGTTTTCCCGGGTGTAAATAGCCGGGGGGGAATTCGTACCGTCGCATGGCGCTTCGCGCCGTCGGCTCGGGGATTATTCAAATGATAATGTTTTAAAATAGTATTTTTACGCGTAGTTGTATGATTCGCATATTCACTGAGACATTTATTCAAGCTATGGCTCTCATTCGTGCGTAAATTACTACTAAGATATGATAAAAATCTTATGTTTCTTAGTATTTATATTGCGCAAAATAGCGTTGTAATATGATCTAATGCCCTTAGTAAGTTGGGAGATCGGGATACTTTGCCGTATATTTGGTCAAATACAGCACATTCTCCCCTCTGGATGCATAAATTTCCCCTCCTGCCCTTCCGCATTAAAAAGCCTGGTTCCTGAGCTTCTTGTTGATTCCAAAATGGCGCAATATATTCAAAAAGAAAACATGGCTCCCACGCGTTTTTAATCAGACGTCGATATAAACCTATTTTCGCGTATATTGCGTCGTGTCTATAAGTTAATTTTCGTGGTTTTCAACGTTCATGGTAACCCATAGTAATCATCATTGCTCATAGAAAGCCCAGATTCTGGACTTCGTTTTGATATCAAATATGGCCGGCTATATGAAAAGGATAAATGTTGTTTTTACATGTTTATCGCGTCTTCGCTCACATGAAAATTATCGTTTGTGGATAATTCACGTGTCAATTTTTACTGCATTTCTCGGCAAAAATGGGCCGTCTAAAATAAATCAGATCACTTCGAAAATAACAGACGGAATACTTGATGATGTGAAGTTTACAAGGTAGGTGAGGCAAATTTGACAAGAAATGAAACGGGTCGTAAAATTTTGTACGAAACTGGTCATTTACGCGGAAATTGGCACATTGTATACAGTTCATAGGAGCCAGATCTGTGCGATACGGGTAAAGGAATGGACGTACTAGGAGGTAATAATTTGACATGATATTTATATTATTTCACCACAAATGTTTTGCTATTTGCAAGAATAGTCAGGCAAATTTTGTAACAGCGACTTAACTGACTTATATTTACAAAAAATGGAGCTCCCCTATACTATTTTATAGTAGCGTTTCGGCCATTTTGTTTTTTAAAGCTTGCACATGCTCAGTGCAAATATCTTGAATTTCTGGCCGTGTTTTGATATATAAAATTCTGAATAGTCACACTGCTCGGTCTACTCCAACTCTAAGAACATCCTTTTGAAAGAATAATGAATGTGATAATGCCTAAGAAATTATTTCTTTGAACATGCTGTTGGGAAAAACGCTTTAACATTTTTGTTAACCCTATAGATAGAGCCTGCTTTCGAACAAACACTCCGTGACTCTCGTGCATCTTTTTGTGGATGACATTAATACTTTGTTTTTCGGAATTGTGGAGCAGCTGGGCACCAACTCTGGATGGATGGATGTTAGGTCACTGTTCATACGTTCTATTGTATTTTCCTCGTCTTGATGGTAGAACGACATGAGTAACTTAGTGTAATTGACGTAAAGCTGAGGTGCGGAAATCTTTGGTATGGTTGTTGGGTCGTTTACAACGTATATGCTGAAGAGAATGGGCCACGGATACTGTATTGAGGTACACCACGTGATACTGGCAGTCGATCTGACAAGCTTGATTGAATGCGGTCTGCTTGGTAGCGGCTTGATAGGTAACTGTGGAGTCAAAGTAACACAGATTCGGAAGCAACGACGTCTTTTAGCTCTGCGTAGAAAATCTGTGGTTTATACTATCAAAGACTTTGAACATATCGAGGAATACAACAACAGATTGTTTCTTTTTGTCAACAGCTCTTAGATTTCGTCAGTTGTGTGGTTAGAGAGGTCTCGGTAGAGTGCCATATCTTATTTACGCTTTGTTCATCAGAAGGACGGTTTTGTGATAACAAATATACGATGTATAAACTGATCGTGAGCGGCTAGAACAGAATCGGCAGCAAGGATATCGGTCCGCTATTCTTACCTTCTTGATAATCTCCTTCTTTTGCAAGTGGAACAACTACGGATATTTTCCATACTGTTGGAAAATATGCAGTCTTAAACGAGCAGGGCGTTGATGATTGAGAATATAGAAGGTCATGTAGCAGCGATACAATCTTTGATATCTCAAGGAGCCTTGTTTGTTTCCATGGGTTCTCGTTTGTTTCCATGGGGTTCTTATTTTGTAAAATTTATTTAATAAAGTTGATGATGAAGTTGATGATAATGCTGATCAGTGTTTATTGTCTGGAAATAACTATTTATAACACTTGGATCAATATTCACATTGGTATGATTTGCCTTCCTATACCGGTGATTTTATTAACTGTGTCCCACAATTTCCAATTCGATAGATATGCCTATTTCCCATTCTCCTTCTTAACTTCGCTAACCATATTTTCTCGGATGAACTTATTCATCTTTGTAGATCTTCTTTTGTCCTTGTAGATCTTCGTAAACTCCTTTTCTCAAACTTTTATTTTACATTTTATATAAGTGTTTTACCAAAGGAATCATGTATGGGGATCTCGTGTTGATAATTTTACATTAATCAAAAACAGTTTTTGAATGCAGAAGTGATAATATGATTTAATCGTATAACTGATTCATTCACACCATCACAGTCATCATTACAGCTCATGTCCTATGCTTCCAACTCTCTCATCATAGCAAACTTCCGATCGCCTCTTCTGTCTCTGAAATAAACTGGTTTTCTTTCTGGTTTAACGGCTACCCGTGGAGTTATCACATCGGCCAAATGGTCAGATTTCACTAGGTCATCAAAGACTTTAGAACGATTCCATAAGTGAGGAGAGTTAATTAGGAAAATGTAGTTGTAGGTTTTCTCACCATTTGTTCCATAATATGTTGACTTATAATATCGTTAACCATTAGTTGATTGACATCTCCTCCAATTACAATCCTGGCATTTGATTCCCACTGAAGAATTTCCTCTATATAGTCTCTGATAAATGATTTAGTTGTTCGCTTTCCTGATATGTGGTGTCCGCAGGGTGATACGCAGAGGGGACAGAGTATTTGCGATTTGCTGTCTCAATTTCACACCAGATGCATTCCAAATTAATTTGTAAGTTCAGAGGTAACAAGACCTCCTCCATTTCGACCATGGCCGAGATCTTCTCGTACAATCAAATAGTTATTTGGATTATAATAAATTTGATGATATCTTATACGAGTTCAACCATGTCCCGCACACGAAGCAGATGCAATTTCCCATAGAGAGCTCAACATCCAACGCAGAAGCTGCCCGAGGTTTAAAGAGGGGACGTGAATTTAAAGCCATGCATTTAGGTATAATCTTTTGGGCAGGAGAACCATTTCTGGTGGGCTTGATAGCAACTAAATTTGTAAGAGTATTCTAATCTTGTTGGGATTACAACTTTGCGTGGCCGTATTTGATCGTAGTTCATTTTACCAAAGCGTGATGATATTTTAAACGTTATTTTAAAGTTACGGTTCTAGGAAGTCGCCTTATTTAGTAAACGGGGGGTCTTGTCAGTAATGATATAAATGGTGGGGGTCTTGTTGGTAGGGTCATGTGTGGGGGTGTATACGGGTACGAAACAGCTGGGGGGGAAGCATTGAGGTCGAAATGGAGAAACACATCTTAGGTCGAAGGGAAAAGGGAATTGGTTACTACCAGATTGTGGTTTACTGAAAAAGGGAGATCTTTTATCACGCTTTTGTTGAAATTTCTGTCCACTTGTTACAGGTAGGAATTTCTTATTCAGGAAGTCGCATCTGAGTCACTTGAAGCAGTGTCCTCTCCTTTCCAAGAACTGGCAAAGCACTAAAGCTTTTTAATTTCCTTTTTTCATGTGTTGGCAAGATCTCGATTACAATAGTTTTGGCTTGAAGCTTGTTTGGGGGATGGAGTTGCGATGGTTATTGAACTTGCGATGTTTTCATTTGGCTTAGCTGGGTTTTTAAATGTAGATGTAAATACAGCGTTATTTTGACTAGCATTATTTATTTTAAAATTATCCAATTGTACGTTGTCCATGGTGTCGTTTTGTTCGAGGTGTTAATTGTATTCATCACAGGGTCACGTTCATTGTTCTCCAAATAACTTTACATTATTTCTATTCAGATTAGCTGAGGTTGCAACAGCATATGCAATATCAATATTAATTGAGCTTGGAATGCTTGTGTTATAACTTATTCAATTGTACATGGTTTGTGAGTGTCGTTACGCTTGGAATGTTCATAGAGTCCGTTACGATTTTAGGACGGCCAAAACTGACTCCTTCAAATAAATAGTAGTAAAGATAGTTCGTCGTATATTATCAATTGTATGAATTTAATACAGTTTTAGAAGTTGAAGACATGGGTTTTAAGGTTTGGAAGAGTTCTTCTAAAACCCTGTTCGAAGTTGCACTTATCACTGGCTTGGAATGCAGCCGTTGTGTCCAGACGTGAAAATCTGTGATTTGGCGTTGTAAACCGAGCGAGTACAATGTCTAAATTATTCATATATTGTAATTACTCAATTCTTTTCAATGATCTATTGTATTGGTAGCCGTTGCCGTCGCGTTGCCGTTCTAAAATCGTAAGGTCTCTAATTGCATTGATCGCCCGGGGTCCAAATCTACTAGTGGATAATGGACCGGGGGTCCAAATCTATGGGGGTCCAAATCACCTGGGACACCGACCTACTATCATTGTTCCCTTGGTTGTTATGGATTAAGCTAGGTATTAACTTTTCAAGGGAATCAAGTTAAGTTTAAAATTTAAATTCTCTTCAACAAGTTTATGGATCGTTGCTTCTTAATAACACAAACGTGTCATAGTTTAGCAGAAATTTAATAATAATCATGCATATGCGGGCAGTGTATTAACGTGAAATCAATTTTCAATGGTTTTAGACGCAACTCGCAACGGTAAAAATATGCGACTCTGCCTAACATATTGTATCGGATTCGCACTTACTAGCTTTTTATCCATTTGGCATTAAAAATATTTTATTCAACAGCTAAAAGCCTGCTCTTTCCTAATACGGAAAAATCCCGTTCAGACAATAGACCTAGATAATACAATACTGTTTCTTTTAAAAATCTTATAAACAAGACGCGTATAGTATCAAGTAAGTCGGGGCAAAGCATATCAACGTTTACAAGAAAGGAAAAATCGAATGGGGTATTTTATTAAAAAGATCTGGTTCGTTTTCGATAAAATTTGTGTTCATGGCTTTCACACTTTGTTTCACGGTTGACAGCCACTAATTAATGAAACTGCAAGCTTGTTTCCAGTTAAAAGTGAGAACCATCGCAAAAATATATTGTAAAACAGCAAAATAAATCTTTGCAAAATGAGCTTCTACTCGCGCAATCGCATAACGTCGAGAACCATCCATAACATAATCGGGGATAACGTTGCACTTCACAATGCTCTCAAATACCCGTGTGTAAATAACCGAGCGGAATAAGTCCCCTCGCCCTGGGCTTACCTACGGAACGGCGCTTCGCGTCGTTTGCTCCGTGATTAATTAAAGCACCGTTGTAATATTCGAGCAAGTCAATTTTAAGGTTAGCTAAATTAGTGCTGTTCGGTCACTTAGACAGTTCCATACTTGTAAATGATCCTGTGGATTTAGTTACCGATTTTAGGTAGATTTCAGTCATAAATCGCCAAAGTGGCCAAAGTCCTGGAGAAGTGTTACGAAAGTATCTAAATAGTATAAAAATAGTTCAGTTTGCACCTCAGGTAAATATAGATATTAGTTACGTCAAATGGAGAGATAATGAGCATTTTTGCTGTAAAACGCAGATAAAGTAGATATCATTTCGGACTTGTGTAAAAGTGTCAATTATCTGTCCATTAGGCAAGATAAATGATTTGTCAAACTGTCAAAGTTGGACGCTTGTCTTGCATGGTGGGCTGTTGTATTTACATAATTCAAAGTCCAAGGCTGGTTCATCATTGAGTCAGTTGAATATGTGAATGCTTATAGGGCGTTTCTGTCAATCATGCTTTGGTATATTTCGCGCGGCGAGTAATTACAACAATACGTCATCAAAATCTTGTAAGATTGTAGGTAAATTTAGTTTAGTAGGTAAATAAGGTTCACATAGGTATAGTTTGAAGATTTTACTATGATATTTTGATAAATATTTTAAGTTGTGAACATATTTTAACATTGATCGATTGAACAGCGAATCGACCAGACCAGTGTGACAACGCCTTAAATAAACAGAATGTGAGAGCCGGAACGAGCTAGCAATGCCAACCCACACTTTTATAACTCAATATTCATTGGCTGGATACAGATCACACCACTTGCTAGATCACGTGTACAAAGATCCCCTAAACCGTTAGTATAAAAGGGCGTGCACAATCCAAATTCGTCAGTGGACTCAACGAAGTAAAAATCATGTATGTAGAGTTGTAGAAAACTCAAAACGAAACAAGACAAAACGACAAGAAAACGAACTGAAAACAACGAAGAAAGGCTGAAGAAAAAAGAGAATTTTGAAGCAGAACTATTCCAATATTAACATTAGTGACAATAACAAGAAATTCTGTAACGATTCCCTAACTCGCGTGTAGAAAAATAATTCATTTCTAACAGAAGATACAACTACTGCTAAATCAAGCAGATCTTGATATAAAAGCAAAGCAGCTTGCGTTTATGAAGGGTATATTTATAGACAGCGCATTAACCAGCATGACTAAAGATTAGTACGACGCGACAGTTCACAGATCAAGACAGTCCGTACAGTGGTGTATATGCGCTATTTGTTGACTTTCGGACAATGTTCGATCTTGTCGATCATGAGATTCTCTTGATGAAGCTGGGAAATATAGGGGTTAGTAAATCATTTTGGCTATGGTGTAACAGTTTTCGGACAAATCGGACACAGCAGGTTAAATTTTTAGTTAGTTTAGTTTAATAACTTTGTTGCTTTAGAAGAAAAACCATACACACTTGCATCATCCAAGCACTACTATATATACTACTAAATACAAGAATGTAGTAATTAGTTAAAAAAACAACTGGTGGCCAAACAGGGCATTGCCCCAGTTGAACATGACTACCAATTTAAAAACCTATTAAAGAGTTTATATATACCTAACATTTGCTACTATATATTTATATATACATATTAACAACTGGTGGAACACTCTGCAAACTACTTATGTGGCAGTTCATAAACATTAAGTTCTATATAAAATTTCTTAAGAAGTCTAGACTTAAAATGTCTTATCTAGAGTGGAAGCAATACCAGCTGGTGCCCGTCAAGGTGCTTTTATCTCTCCAATGTCATATAACATTTATATCAATGACATGAAAAATTGTATTCCGAATGAACTATCAACAGTCACATGCAAGTACGTTGACGATTGTAGCCAATACGAATTTGTCTCTATCGAACTAAACAGCAAAGTGCGGGAAGCAGTAATTTATCTGAAGGACCGGGACATTCAAAACAAAATGGTGTTGAACACTGGCAATAACAAGAGATATGTGGATAGGATTTACGAGATTATGCCAAGCCTATCCAAACACTAGTATTGTCGATCAAACGATCCAAAGAGTTACAAAATTCAAGCTCCTTGGAGTCACAATTCAGAATTAGCTTATATGGAAATCACATTTACAAGATATCGTTACGAAAGCAAGTAAATAATTCATTTCGCGAGGGCCTGCATGAAAGCAAATCTGCGACATGACCTGAAGGAAGATATGGAGAGAGTAGAAAATTGATGTCTAGATTTTATTGGTCTACCGAAGAATACAAAGAATATAATAACATGCAGAATCCAGAAGATCACCAATGTAAAAGATTTATTTCTGGAACTAAGTTAAACGGACACATTGTTAATTTAAGGGTGTTAAAATAACACCTTGGGTGGTGCTAGATTAACAGCAACTGGTGGTGTTAAACAAAAGTGTTATTTTAGCTCCCTTTTTCGGTGCTAATTTAACACGACATAAATAAAAATATTTTGCAAAGTGTTAATTTAACACTCAAATTGTTTAACACCACTTTAAAGGTGCTAAAATAACACCCACTTAAGGAAAGGTGGTGTTAAAATAACACCGGTTTCTGGTGCTAAATTGTTGGTGTTAAAATAACACCATAAGTGGTGAGAAGAATTTGTATTCCTCGGTGTTAAATTAACACTGTTTGTGGAGTGAGAACATGGGAGTTAAAATAACACCTTTTTGGTGGTGTTAAATTAGCACGCAGCACGATTGTTAAAATAGCACCTTTTTAGTGGTGTTAAATTAGCACAGAGAACGAGTGTTAAAATAGCACCTTTTTAGTGGCGTTACATTAGCACAGAGCACGGGTGTTAAAATAGCACCTTTTTGGTGGTGTTAAAATGTTTGTATATTCTTAAACTAAAACACTTTTACAGTATAACACGGTCTATAAACGCACGTTTTGAGCCTGGTCAATCGTCACAGGCTAGGGCTGGCCTATTAAAGGAATATCGCCAATATTATCCGAATATTATTTAATGGTAGCCTGAAACATCGGCATATTAGTTTACTGGCAAATTATAAACCATTTCACGGATGAAACATTTGAATTCAGAAGTTAATAACTAGACATAATAATAAATTAACAGAAATAGTTCCCATGTTTGTATGTCACATGTGTCATGTATGTTTATGCATTTCATCATACAGATTGGAAACTGCAAAGTTAAAAGCCTGGTTAAAAGTATGCGAGCAGTACAGGCAAACAAAATTGGACCACAAAATATTGCATTTCAAATATTATAACACGCTATAATTTGCAACAGCAGTAACACAATCTAGATAACACACAATGAAGTCGAAATATTTGAATATTCGCGCGCCGCATGATCGAGCTTTCAACCAATGAGGATGGCACCGCCGTGAAATCTAATACCTTCTTCTCCCATCAATACTGGCATTATAGTTTGTATTCGTTTGTATGGGAATATATCTGCTATTGTGGTGCGAGGGTTTTATTAGGGTTGCTATCTAAGTGTCAGTGCGATGGAAGCAATACAAACTGATTAAAATGGCTTTAGTATATTCATATTTCAACCATAAAGATGGCTTTAAAACAGTGTGAGGAAGAAGCGAGCAAGGTTACTGCTTGTATTTGAATGACAAAGGTCTTGACCGCCAGCACAATTCAAAACGTGTGGTTCACAGCCTTAATGCTTTAGATTTAGTTCGCCTGTAACTTCAAAGATGTGATAAACGTCGAAAGGAATAAGGTGAGTTATTATAATCATGCGCGGATCCAGCCTAAACCCTGACCGTGGCGCACTCCAAAACCGCGCATAATTAGGGGGGTCCGGGGGCATTCCCCCCGGAAAATTTTTGAAATTTGAACCCCGGAAATGCCATTTCCTGAGTGCCATTTCCTGAGTTCTGAGCATCGAATTCTGTCATATAATTCGTCATTAATTACGCCATATTTTAGACAGCAAATAACGAAACGCACTAAATAAGTCAAATATTTAAACAACATACCATGTTCTTCAGCGAACGTTACAACATTAGAATGTTACAAAATCACTGTACTTACATAAAACCACAATTCTGTACCGCACGTACTGTTCCTGTGTATTTCAGGTTCTTCTTAGCAAAAAATATCCAATTTGGGCTGTACATCGAACTCAATCATCTTGGCGTTTCAGTTGCAACGTATAGGTCTTTTACGGGGTGGGTTTTTTCAGCTGCACATCGATACCAAGTGTCTTATTCTCGATCATTCGCTTAAACTGTGTAGCACGGAGAGTTGCCGTTTTGTGAACATTGGATTTTTCACCATGCTGACATAGTTTCTGGACAGCAGAAGCACTTGGAGGAAGAGCACTGGTCATCAATAGTTGGAGCTCGCTTGCATTATGCGTGCTTTCACTGCCAAAAAGAACACAAGTGACGCAAAAACCACCGTTTGCCACAGCAGAGTAAGCCAATCATGGAAATCGTGATAACCATGCCAACCGGAAACGTCTACCAATATTTTCGTGTCAGAACCAGGTTTCCAATGGCAATGATTGCACAGAATTTCGTACTTTTTTGAATCAGGAAGACTGGACACCAGATTTACGTAGTTTAGATATCATTTGGCCACGAATTGGTGGAAGTTCGTTGTGCTTTGGTGTTATATTTTTCTGAAGGAGGACCAGTGTTGGGAGTTACAGATGAAATTCCTTTACTAGTGCTGGGAAATTTGATTTCACTGTCTACAGTTTCTTGTGTGTTGCACGCTCGTTTCACAAGAAGCGCATCGATCTAAGCTAATTTGTTTTCATTTTGGACCAGTCGTCTGCTTTTTAGTAAATGTAGTCACTTGTGTAGAGGAAGGAGCAGAAAAAACTTTAGTAGAAACTTTAGGAGGAACTTTAGGATGAACTGGCATCGCAGACTTCAATAAGGTTGGAAGGTGTGCTTTAAAATAATGGTCTCGTGGCTGAAGTGCCTTAACTGGTTTGCACAAGGTAACAAAATGATTTTTGGTAGATAGAATTATTCGATCAACCAAATAAGACGGTGGCATCGCAGCACAATGAAAGATATGGACATATTCAATTGCACTGCCATCAAGATAATCCCGTGGATATAGTGTATTGTACAATTGAATCCAAGGAATCCCAATTTTCTTTCGCTACAGTATCATTGGTGAGTGGGTAGAATGACTGAATGGCACACTGAATTACTGTGGACAAAGCAAACATGCACACCATGGATGAGAATGTGTAATTTTTTTCAGCTTCCTTTGCTTCTTCTAAAACTGCTGCATTTCATTACAATTCTCGAAAAAAGTAAGAGCGGCATCAGATACACACATGGCAAAGGCATTTTTAAGTGTAGTGAACGCTATTACGTTTTTATGCTGGGACTCAATGAAAGAGTGGTTAGCATAGTATTTGGCATTCTCAAACAGTTCAATACTGGTGAGGCATCTCAAGTGAGCAGACAAACTCTCATTCCCGATTAACGCAATAGAACATGCATTAAAGAGACAATGGAGTACTGAAAGAATTTAAGCATTTAAGTATCAATGGTTATTTTATATTATTTTGTAAATATTCAATTGAAACTTTTAACCAGAATGTCAACTTCTTTACACCACACAGTAATTATGTGATTATACTTTGCAAACTTCGCTCAAATTATCTGGAGAACAAATGTTATACCTTGCCATTTGAGAAATAGCAAGGAACCATTTGTTTTCCCAAATGTTTTCCCTCCTTTTGCTTGATGTATAATCATGGGTCTCGTTCCATATAACTTTGTGCCAAAAGGATAATTACTAGAATTAGTCAGGGTAACCAATAGAACTAGAGTTGGTTTTAAGGTAAGGACTGGAGATTAAATTTTGGGATCATTAATATGGAAATTGAGCCATAATCATAATTATTTTAACAATGAGGCCCCTACAATGTCTTTGTGTAATTTGAGTAACATCATGATGACATCAAATTCACAGCTGGCCTTGACTAACTCATGGGATTTTGTTGCAGTTTTAGATTCGGGATTAGGTTTTAATGTCAGGATTAGGATCAGGATGACATCATCCACAACAACATCAATATTCATGCACAACAAACACCTGTGAGGTAGTCACCCTCCAGGGGTCAGTTGTTAAAAATATTTGCTCTGTTGGTGTAATGCACTCTGGTGAATAAAATGCGTGTGTGATGTTATTAGAAAATTATGTTAGGGTTAGTAGTCCAAGTGACAATATATACATTTTAAGACCTAACCAGGAACGACTGCACAAAATGCAGCACAAGGTCCTCTGGTAGGAAATGAACCTACGGCCCTGCGATTCCTACCAGAGAACCTTGTGCTGCATTTTTCGCAGTCGTTCCTGGTTAGGTCTTATAATGTATATATTCTCACTTGGATTACTAACCATAACATTCTAATATTAATTCCACCAAGTGAAGTGCAAGAATCCATATTGTGTGATGTTACTCTGACTGTATATCCACACCGGGCAGGGTTGAAAAATATGCCTGGCCACGATGGGATTCAAACCTATGACCTTTGGCAAAGGCATTGGCAGAGCATTGGGCTAGTATTCCAAAGGTTGTAGGTTCGAATCCCACTGTGGCCAGGCATATTTTTCAAGCCTGCCCGGTGTGGATATACACTCAGAGTAACATCACACAAGCATCTTATTCACCTGAGTACATTACACCAACAGTCCAACACAGCAAATATCATGATTATTAGATTACACTGATATCGAAGGAACTAGACTCAGTTCCAAAGTATTGCATACTCGAACCGATCTGACTGCATAGCTCAGTTGGCAGAGCATTGGGCTTGTATTCCAAAGGTCGTAGGTTCCAATCCCACCATGGCCAGGCATATTTTTCAACCCTGCCTGGTGTGGATATATACACTCAGAGTAACATCACACAAGCAATTTAGAAATATTTCTTCAGAAATCTTGTCTGGATGAATGAAATTTTTCTTCAAAGCTTCGAAGTAAACAGACATGCAGAAACACACAAACAAAAACACTAGGTTAAATTTTAACCAAGGATTAGCCTTAGCTTAGAACAACCGACCCCTGGTCAACCTACAAATATTAAGGCGCTATATTTAAAGCTTGGTGAAACCAAATAGACGACTATATAGACCCAATACTGAAGTAAACATTTCATTTTACAGTCGACAATCAAATGTTGTAGCCGTAAACTGTAGCAAAACACTGATAACAGTTTTAAACAGAGTTTTTACTAATATTTCACGACTACATAGCGGATAAATGCAATTTATATTTTATTGACAACCGCCATGTGTTCGAGATCATATTACTATTTCACTAACAAAAGTTTACATACATACAAATTTGCATACACAAATTATTCCCTGACCCCAGCGTAAATGCAAATTTAATATAAGTCGATTAAAAATTCTTACCTAACAGGAACATTAGGCCCAGATCTTTCAGTTTGGCTCTTGGAGAACTGCAGTTTTGAAAATTCGCACGTTGGCAGCACGATGTCGCCAGTAGATTTTATATGGCGCAACCTTTCTTCAGTGATAAATTCATCATATTGTTGCCTCAAGAGCGATAATTCCCCTGAAATATGTTCGCTTAGGTTTGCTTGTTGAAAGATTTCGACGAGCTTCCTAAGAAAATCGACTTTTTTTAAAAGCTTCCATCCTGATGGCATCCATGTAGCTTGTGATATATTATTCTTTATCCCGTCAAGTCGACAAGTATTGAACTTTATTGTTGATCATTTGTATTGCGCAATCAAAATAGAGCCACCGTGGCAGACCGTGGCGCACATGACCACAACTTGCCCTGTGATTGGTTTGCAACGCTGCACCGTGGCAGAAAGTTACTATATTTAGTAACAATTGCGCAATTTTTTGCACGCTGACCGTGGCATTTTGTGGCTGTGATCGCAGCTTCGAATTTACGACTGTTTTCCGAACATATTCGGCACAATTCGGCACGCTTTCGGCGGTTTTTATAGTTCAGTGTTTAACTGGATAATTATACTATTGAACAAGGAATATATTTCGGAAGTTTTCCTGCTTTTAGCACATATTACTGTAATATGAGAACAATTACAAAAGATATTATTCAAATTGTTTGCTATAGACCTATATTTGCTCAATTTTGCTGTATTTCAAATAACTAATATATACTTCTTAAAAATGCGTAATGCAGTCTAATGCAGTATCCAACAAAGGTGAACCCCGGAAAATCCTGGGTGGGAAAAATCTGACCGTGGCTCGAGCCACTTTTGCCACGGTCTGGATCCGCGCCTGCACTTCATTGTTTTGTATGAAGTAGCCATTAAAAAATTCAGGTAGATTTTGTAAATGTTTAAAACGGTACATAAATAAACAACTTAAATAGTCATTAATCTTAAAGATATTCAAGATTTTCAATTTTTGAAACAATGGTTCAGTGTGTTCAAGATAAGATTTAAAGTTCATCAATCTGATAATTTTTTTCTGTAAATTCAGTATTGTTAGCAGCCTTGTTGGGTACGTGTTACCCCATATTAAATTCCCATAAGTAAGATATGGATAAACTAATGCATAATAAAGTACATTTAATGTATTTTTGTTTGTATAATGTCGTATTTTTGCAATCAACGCCGATGCTTTAACTCATTAATGCGCAAGCTGTTACAATGTTTCTACCCCCCTAACGTACAAGCAATATGGTGAATACGTGACTGAATTCAAGAGCTTTCACCAAAATGGCAATATCTCAGAAACAGTTGCATGAATAAATCTGGTCTTTTCAACCAAATATTATTAATATATGATTGACCAAATTTAGTTTGAATGAACTTGCATACCTATATATATCATTAGTTTTTTCAATGAGAATTTTTATTTGTAAACCAGTGACACTATTTTTTTCATGTCACTCATCACCTAAAGGGGCAATATCTCCATATATTTATATAAAAACAAAAAAAAAAATTATTTACTAAATTAGTACATATCTATATTATAACCAATTTTCATCTATTGGGATATGAATTAGAAAATGATCAAAAATTATAAAAAATACTCCTTTGCTTTTTTGGGCAAGATGTTCACAACATGAAATTTAGAACAGTAACTAAGTGTTAAAATTCAACAAAGTGTGCAAGCCAAAACACAGTGCTTGTACATCTTTGGAGTTTTTAATTACCTCAAATATATTTAAAAGGACATACGGTACTAGAATCTATTTGTTTTCAATATAAACCAAGGATGGGAAGGTGAGAAAATAGGAATTTTCTGAGGTGTTTTTAACACAGACAATGACAGCCGACATTTTCAAAGGCAAATTGCGGTGACAAAACCAAAAGTTATTCACTTCTCTACTCAAAGCACTGAAAAACACCATAAAGAGAAAAACATTTTAAACATACATCAGGTAAGCCTTTTAGCTCAATTTTCTCATGTTTCTGTTTGGAAAGAAACGGTTTTTAGCCAAAATTATTTTGCGCGCCAATGTAGGCTGCTATAAAATGTCAGACACACGTTCTCTTTTGAAGTCTGGCTCTGAAAAACAATCGCTTTTTTTAGTTTGAAATAAGCTTTCATTAGGACTAATTGTGTAGAAATGTTATCTGTATGCTCAAATGAAAAAGATAACCTAATATTCAGGTATTCAACATAGCTATAAAAGGGTGAAATAAGGACTTTCATCTTTGGTTGTTTGTCAGACATGAGAAACCACATTAGTGCCATTTTGTCGCGCGTGCTATTTTATAAAATAAACACCTCAAAACCATAAACTTTTAGTTCAGAAAACTACAAAGTTCCCCATAGACATTATTAAAAATGTTCTAGTGAAACGATTTCATGATAAATATGCGAGCAATGGGCTCGAAAGGACGGCTGAATTATGTTTTTGTTGGGACTTCAGTTTCATGGCTTCCCGCAAAGGAAGCCATTTCAGAGAGAAGCGACAACAACGGCAAACAACCGTCGCGACCAAATTTTGATAACTTTTCCTTCTGATTCAACATGTAGTCACTAGAAAATGAGGTTGGATCAACATTACTATCTGCCTTATCGATTTAAAGTTTTATGGGGATATAAAACCCAATACAAAAAGCATTTTAAAAGCTTTAGAACTCAAGTGCGGACTTTTTGAGAATTCGCACGCGGCAAGCAAGCGCATTAATTCAATGCACTTATTTCAAACCACAATATGTCTGAAACGAGTTGTCATTTTAAGACTAAATTGATCAAAATAGATATAACAGTGATTTTGGAGTACCCTACTTACTTAGTGTAATTTAATACTCGAAGTATTCTTGCCAAATAGGGCACGTACGCACACAGTAATTTAATCTGGTGTCGTTTGAAACATACTTTAGCTAAAATAACAACTTGAACAAGAAGACCAACAATGGGGTTACGAAAACAGTCGAAATTGTGCCCAAATTTGCATAAACAGTTCGTCTAAAAAGATAACTTTAAACTAGATTCAACCAACATTAATGCAGTCGAATTTTGTGAGTGTTTGATCGCATATTTCTACTCAAAAATACCCTTTAAAAAATCGTATCTGCTCACTTGTGTTCCGTGTTCATCTTTCTTGTGATTTCCGACTTCTATTTTTAATAAAGTTTGGAGAAATCCTCATCTTTTTGGCTGAAAATCTCGCGCATGGTTCACAGAAAAACTTGGCCCCAAAACGTCAATACATTCGCTTTCCTTTCATGCCAAATTTTCGTTGTAGTTGATTCAGAAACCTCTTCTTTTCTTGCTTTTAAAACTTGCTGTAAAATCTTTCTTTGTAACAGAATCGCCATTATTCATTATTTTTGGAAAACTAAGATTTTAAACTTGAAAAACTTTGCGAGTTTCTGACCGATTTTCTTGCATGATACACCGTTGAAAAGCTCGAATTTCACGTTCTATTTTCGTATCCGTTGCTAGGCAACCCGATAAACACGTGCTCAAATATCATGCCCGCAAGTTAAGGTGTCATGCCAGGGCGCATTCGGGCGCATTGTCCGTTACCCACTTGTCAATCTCAGGGCGCATACGGGCGCATTGGGCGTTAATGAGTTAATAATATTTTTGACAACTGAGTTTATATGGTTTTTCCATGTTAGTTCTTGATCTATTATTACACCTAGAAATTTGACAGCAGTAGCCTGATGTATAATGATGTTATTGTTAAGTTGAATATTAATATCAGTGTCACATTTTTTATTTTTTGATTTAAAAATGACTTACTTAGTTTTTTTAGTATTTATTGATAATTTATTGGCATTTATCCATTTGGTCACTTCCTTCATTTCTTTTTGCATAACATGCATTAAAGATTTGAGGCATTTGTCAGAGTAAAACGCATTTGTGTCATCGGCATACATAACAAAAGAAATTATTTCACTACAGTTCTCAATGTCGTTAATATATAACAGAAATCCAAGAATCGAGCCTTGCGGAACTCCTGAAGATATAGTCATCTTACTTGACTTATGATCACGAAACTTAAGAATTTGCGTTCTTTCATGTAAGTAGTTTTCAAACCATTTTAAACAAACCATCAAACCATTTTGTCACATCTTTTGTTTGATACACTACCAAAAACTTTTCCATCCAATGAATCAATGATCAACCTTGGACTTAAATTCAGGCACTTCAGTAAATTTCATATTTTGCTTTAGGTCCATTATGATTGAGCTAAATTCATCCCAGATATCCTGCATGATGTGACTATTCATTATTTGGCAACAAATAGGAAATGTTGATTTGTTTAAACAATTTGACTTTTTCTGGACCAGTTAAGTCTCTGTAGTCCAACGTTTTAGAATCTTTTGCAATATAAAAATTAAAATTGATCCCCATGTCTTGTAGGTACTTTTCATACCTGGCCATGTGTGGATATTTTTCCCTGGCAAAATTATCTGTGTATGTTTTCTTTTTGTCAATTGCATCAGCCACCTTTAACTGTCTGATTAGTAACGGGATCAAATTGTCACATATTCTTAGATAAAGGTGTAATGTGTCAATGACTACATGATTTAGTGGAATAAATGTAAATAAGGGGGCATGTGTGCAATTAAATTTTCTTGATTTTGAATAGTTCTTAATTTGTTCCAAATTTCTTGCTCCACGTTCAGCATCAAGAAGTGACCACACTTTGCAAATGTCATACCTTTTTAGCTTTGGACATAGACACCAAATGCAAGCATAATCTGCATTGGCACCTCCAATCACGCCTGTCAAAAATGCATCCAAAAGCGCCAATATGCGATACGCAGTGGGCAGCGGTTTTCGTTGCAAAAGTATCCAAAACATGCAAGTTACATGAAGTATTCAGAGCGAAACTTTCAAAATGGCGGGCGAACAGAGTGGAAAATTTAGGACTATTGACGTAGTTTTACAAGAAGTTGTTTGCCATAATGCTGGAAATGATGGGAAAAGCGATGGGGCGAGGAAGATAAGGGATGCCTTGTGCACAGTGGCGGTAGAATTGGAGCTGGACTCCGACTGAAAGTCGTTCTGCCGATCTCTCAGTTGGCATATTAATAACATGGCATGCTGCGGAAATTTTGGCTAGCTCCGCAATGCCCTGCATTGTTTCGGCATGAATCGAGATTATGGCTGTCGGCAATAAAAGCGGAGTATTAGACATCCATTTCATGGTGAAATATATCGAGATATAAAGATATTCCCTTAGAGCTATTTTCCATGCTGGGATCAGAGATTGGTGAAAACCACTCCTGAGTATTGTGAGCCTTTTTGCTTCCTTGGGGAAAACAAAAATAATTATTTATAAACAGTAAGATTTCTCTTACTTTTATACAGCAATGCTCTAAAATCAGTAAAATGTAAATACAGCAAGTAAAATATTGTTGCATTTCAGAGCATTGTCCTTTTAACCAAGATATGATCACCACCATCTACATATAACTACAGCATATTTTTACTTTCACCCATCTCAATACACCCTTTAGGTAATTAAATCACAAATACCCCTTTAGTCTAGAAGCCGCACTCTCATAAAAAAATAAATTCATGAACAAAAGGTTTCCTGGACAGGGAAGGAGTTGTGACATAAATATCAAAAGAGTGTATTCCATGGAAGACAAATTTTCAAGGAATATCTTGATTTATTTCACTATAAAACAACATTCTACAATATTGAATGAACTAGGAAATGTTTCTTTTTCTCACCTGCAATATTGATTTCATTTCTCATGACAAAAACATTTGCCAGAAATGATTTATAGCATACCACCTGCTGACAGCCATAATCATGTCACATGTTGCAACAGTGCTGAATGTCATGACAACAACATGGCTGGGAATATGTTGGAACACATTGGACACAGTTTCTTTTTTTAATGATTTTATTCATTGTTAGTGGGATATAGATAAATATGTAGACCACTGTTTGTTTATGATGCTCCTCTTGCTTGATCGCAGTGGGAATCAAACCCACGACTTTTGGTTTTCTTACCGACTTGACCCCATGCATGTATGGCCCAGTTGGTAGAGCATTGGACTAGCAAACCGAAGATCGCAGGTTCGATTCCCACCGCTGTCAAGCAAACTCTTCTGCTTGCCCGGTGTGAACACACTCAAAGTAGCATCAGTACCAGTGTATGCGACACCTTATAATAATACAATGTTCTATCTATCTATCTATCAGGATACTAGCATGTGTATATTTTATTTCTATTAATATTTTCACACTGAGAACAATAAAATGCTGACATTGCATTATTTGATGATTGTAGTTTGATATCTTAACAGCCAAATCATTCTTGAATTCCCGGGTATATTCCTGCAAAAAACATGCAATAATTATAAACGAAATTATACATATTCTACAATAATTATATGCCCAACCCCATCACTCAGTCTCCCTGTCAGGTGCACAAATCACCATAAATTTGTTGTCATGGTGCACAAACCCTAAGAATTCAGGGATCCCTCAGAAAACCTCATCCCAATAGCATGCTGTTTAGAATTATTTCCTATATTAGACAACCCTTCAGATAAATTTTTATCCAAAATTTTAATAATACACCCTTTCAATAATTATGTCATTTGGCCTGGGAGCCTTGCACTCATAAATCGAGATCAGGGCTCCAAGAGCAAAGTGTATGTGTGACATAAATATCGAAAGGGTGTATTTACAGGTTACCCTGAAGAATTTGGTTAAAATTCAGGCAATTCCTCAGAAAACCTCATCCCCAATAGCATACTGTTCAGAATTATTTCCTATTTTAAACAACCCTTCGGATAAATATGTATCAAAAAATTTGATAATACATCCTTTCAATAATTATTTCCTATTTTAGACAACCCTTCGGATGAATTTTATCCAAAATTTTAATAGTACACCCTTTCAGTAATTACGTCATTTGGCCTGGGTGCCTTGCACTCATGAATCATGATCTGGGGCTCCAAGAGCAAAAAGTATGTGTACGTAATCATGAAAATGGTGTATTTACAGGTTACCCTGACAAATTTCGTTAAAATTCAGGCGACCCCTCAGAAAACCTCATCCATAGGGGTGTGTGTATATAAAATGAATGGTTCATTAGGTGAAACAATCAAATATTGAATTGTCAGACAAATTTACTGTCTTTACTTGTCAAGGTGAAAATGTTGGGTTAATATATCAAAAATGTTTTTGAAAGATTATTCATGCAGTAAACAATAAACATAAATAAATACATTCAACGAAGGGATCTTTGTCTCACTGTCCAAGTGGTTAAGTAAACATTAACCTAGCAGCTGAGCCAATCGATCATGTTGAAAAAATATGCATAAATACTATGATTTGACTATACCTAGAGGCATCGATTTGTTAAAATTTTGTACTAAATAAACTACCAAAACAATTAAACGGCTCATCTTACCCTTACCTTTTTATCCAATCTTTTTAACTTCTTAGCCGTTGCTCTACCCTGCTTCGTCTTGTTATCTATGGCTATAAAGCTTAACCTTGGCTGTCGCATACGCTCCCGACAATGAAGCGCTTGTATCGTGTTGCTCTTTTCCACGGCATATTTACAATTTCATTGCAAAATTATCAAAAAACAAAAAACATACGATTGTAAATGGACACTTTATCTTTCAAATCACACAATAACGAAAACAATCAGAGCATAAACAAGAAAGATATAACTAGCCGAAATTTGTGTATTTTAGCGACTTCCTTTGAAACTTCGTAACTAGCGCGAATGCCCGGAAGAAGACCAAGGAAACTAGAATAATAAAGTAACCATGGCAATAATAAGGATCAAAATAATCCACAGAATCTCCTCTTTCACACTCGTATATACCTATTAGAGGTGTGTGAATCCGATCCGAATCCGATCGGATTCGGATCGGATTCGGACAGTAAATTACTCGGATCGGATCGGATTTCGTTTTGTTTCTGTCGGATCGGATCGGATTTTGCAGGTTTTTTGTCGGATCGGTTCGGATTTGATTTTTCTTGTATCACGTCGAATTATTCGAATATTTTTACAAATTGAGAAAGTTCTATATTCTGCAGCTGTATTCCACTTTTTACGTTACAAATGGCATCAGAATTCACAATGGCTTTGAGCATAAAAGTAATTCCATAATCCATATAGTCCATACAAACTACAAACTACAAAGTCAAAGTAACGTTTTGCTCGCTCGCGAAATCGCGAATAACGAATGCCATTATGCCACCCAATCTCCCCTCGGGCCTCGGCTATTCAAATCGTATCGCCCTGATGATATCGCCCTGCAATTTTTATCGGATTCGTATCTGTTTATTTTTGCTAGAAATTCATTATTTCCAATATATCGTTTATGATCATGAAAAAATACGTTCATAATAATTAACGCACGCTGTACAGCGTACACAACTTAAGATCGGATCGGATTACGAATTTTAGCATCGGATCGGATTTTATAAACATTGTTTCGGATCGGATCGGATTACTTTTTTCATCTTCGGATCGGATTCGGATTGAGAACTCAGACAAACCATCGGATTGAGAGAGGTCAATCCGATCCGACGCACACCTCTAATACCTATATATTCTTACACATATCCTACAAAGTACCAGAAGCAAGAGAAAAACCGCGATTTTCAAAATTAGAATTAGTTACCAGTCTTACATTTTTTCCGCTCGGTAATTAGAAAAATTGTGGACACTTCTAATTGGCGCTTTTGGATGCATTTTTGACAGGCGTGAATACCACACACACACTAGCCAAGAATTTCCAGTCTCCACCAAGAAAATATTCCAGTGGATAAGTAATATTATCTAATGTTATCTCAGTCAGAAGTTCCATTTCTTTAATTAAATCTTTAAGGCTTTCAGCTAAAGTTTCATAGCTTTCTTTAGCTCTTGTTACAGCTAAAAGATAGTTGCCCTTTTCACTCATGGCCAATTTATTTTCATTCAGAATGGTGTATGTTATGTTCACAACACTAAGCCTCTTTCCAATATTGGTGCCATCACCACATATTTTTATTTTGATGGTTTTACCATTTTCAAGTGGACCAGACGCCTGGACAACCTCGTCCCCAGGGCCTTTTGAGGAAAGATGTGAAGGGCAGCTAAGGCCCTGGTAAAGGCTGGTGAAATAATCCACAAATTGTGGATTATTTTGTCACGTGATATATCGGAGCAAATAGTATACAGGGGGGTCGGATCGCTTTAGCTACAATATATTCGTCAATATATTGCATAAACACCGAAATAGACAAATAAAGAACAAAAATCTATTTTAAAATGAAAAAATCTGTTAAAGTTCTTCCAAAAATATTGAATAAATTTGAAATTGTCTTCAAATTAGCTCTGAGAACCTTGGTTGAACTCTAAAGGAGATCCATTAAATAGACAAAGCAACAGTGCAAAACAAATGGATCGATAGAAGCATTTATACTATGAATTTAATACTGTCGCAAGGAAATTGCTGCCTCGATTGTGAAACAGATATGTAAAATCACTTTAGTTTAATAATATGGACTCCATGATCATCAAAACATTTAATAGTCATTGTTGGTACAGTAGATCTTTCTTGCAAATGTCAATATCATACAGTATATTTAACAGTTAAAGGGAGTACAAGACCCAAAGAATGTCTGAAAAACAAGGAATGTCAACATCGTATGCACTTAGAATTTAAATGCTTATGTTAGCCATATGCCCTGAGTATAACCTGGTTGACCTCCGTGGTTAAATTAACATTTCCTGAATTTAATTGAGTTGAAATATTTTATTTGATTTTCATTCTTATCCCAAGAACATTGTGAACACACATATAGTGCTTTGGGTTTAGATTTCAAAGGCCAAGCTTCAAAACAAATGTTGTGATCTTAATGATCAGGCATTCCCAAACAATTACATGCATGAGGGTCAAATCAGACAGAAAGCCTCCATATGCTTTATCAAGGCTGAATAATATAATGAGATGATTAATTTCCTCATTATACTGTTAACAAGCCCTTGTTTTTGTTTGTAATCAATTACACAAATTACTTCCCAGAACATTATTTAAGGAGATTTAAGGAGATTATTTGATATAAAGTCAGCAGGTACATTTTTTCCTGAGCCACAATTGGGGCAATTCAGTGTCACTCATCACAACAGGTGCTCAAAATCACTCACAACATACAACAGGCAGTTCAGCATCACTCACCACAATTGACTGTTCAATACTGTGTGCCTCAGTAGGCAAATCAATAATCAATATTTTGCTCAGATCAACAACAAATATCAAAATTGAACTCATTCTCAAAACATGATACAATAACAAGGGGTCTCTTATGGACAAATACAAGACACCTGGTGTCAAATGTATCACATGACAAGATTATTCATCTCTTTTAATATAAATACATTTTGCCGCCTTGTAATAAAGTACTATTTGTTGTTGGTGACCATCAGTTGAGCAATTTAAAACATTTGCAGTGTATGCTTTATCAGACCTAAAGATACTTGGCTTCACCTTGTATCTTTATACCTGATACAACTATAGTACTGTACATAAAATAATAACTATGATATTTAGCCTGAATATTATTATAGATGTATGAAGGATATTATACATATATTCTTGATGCTCAACATTATCCGATAATCATTTAACATGAAATCCGATAATCATTTAACTATTGAGAATTGTGTGAATTCCTGAATTACTTATTGTTACAGACTGTACTGACCTCGTGCAATTGTGGTTATTAACCAAAATCTGACAATATCTCTAGTTAACCCATTGAGCTGCAATGTGCCCTACTTACTGAAATTGACTGATTTGTGGTTTATGGCAATGTTTTTTTGTGGCAATTCGTTGGGCATCACAAGTGCATTTGTATATCTTAATACACTGTGAGAATACAAGTATTAGTATTTAAATGACACAATATGATGTAAGTTACCTTTCAGGTATATAATTTGTATACAGCATCAGTGGTGTAACTTAACTTTTTTGACCACTTGCCCTCAGGGCAAGTTGGACATGAAAATTGGTTGCCCTGAATAAAATCCACTTGCCATCAGGCAATGGGGTACCTACGTGGGCCAGTATAAATTAGGGAGACAACATATCCACTCATTGGACTAGTGGCATTGGCTATGTTACTGCCTCAGATCTAGACTACCTCATATCTAGCTTTGGCTCACATATTAAACAAAATTTGAATCAAGTACACTTATTTAATATAACACTAATCACCATTATTTATTTATTTTTTATTAGTTTTACAATAAGAAATTGAAGGCACAGACAACAGGACTAATAAAGTCCCAAATTAAGTCCTGCCATAAATTAAGTCCTGCCATATTTCATTATCATATCATGAATAAACATTTAATAACCAAAAAGAGAATCAATGCATAATATAATCAAACAATTTAGATGAATTTGATGCAGATGATTTGCTAGCTTGAACCAATGTCGTCGAACAGCCTTTATTCTATCCGACAATAATAATATGAACTGAAAGCTGGCCAGCTTTTTGTGGCAGTGAAAGCAACTTGCCCGTTCGGGCAACCAAGAGGAAACTTTTACTTGCCCATCATGATATTCACTTGCCCCGGGCAAGTGTTAAGTTACACCTCTGAGCATAGTAGTTGCCATTTGGCAGCTGTTGGTCTGGTTGAAGTGCTCAGATAATTTGGGGAGACCCATATGGCATGCTCTCTCAACAGTGAAGGTTCAAAAACACACATGCCGGAATGCTTATAGAATACCTCGCCATTTTTCCGCATTCATTGACACATAAATATGTACAAAAATCACTTCAAAATAGTTTAAGGGTAAAGTTTAGAGATTAAATCATATGAGTATGTTAGTTTGGTTCAAATTTGACTGGGGGGTTTTGAAGAATGAGGCAATCATATTAGATCAATTTTGAGTAAATTGACAATGTTTACAAGGAATTAATAGCGGTAAGATGTGAAAGTTGTGGGTATTCTATAGTTGTATCAAAAAAGTGGAAAACCAAGCTAAAAGCCCCAAGAATACCTGATTGCCACAATGTCAAAGAGCATAGTTGCTGACTAAGAAACATCTATTAGACCATGTACAGTACTTGAGTCTTGTGATATTGCTTTTGTATTATACGATATACTGTAAACTTGCTGTTAACATATTATAATAATATTCATGGTTGTCAAATATCATAAAACCAACACACAAAATTCACACACAAAGGTTTAAAATAGTGTATATTGGTATAAACGTTTAATAAAAATGCATACATACGTAACCCATGGTCGGCATGGAATTTTGTCACTTGGCACAGTACTTTAATGTTTTTTAATGTTTGTCCCACATTAAAATATATTGAGTCAATGACAGTGCAACTGTTCATATTAAAACGTTCTAATCTCATTTTACATGCACATTTGTATTCAGTAGTAATCTTTTCATAAAGGTACATCAAAGTCCCAAATCAAATTCTTCACTGACAGTATGTTATTGACTCCCAAACGACAAATATTATAAAACACGCTTCCAAGCTGAAAAGAAATATTTACTGTTGTCAGTCAGTGTTTAGACCCTTCTCTTTGAATATTGATCTTCGACAGGTATTGCTGTTGATTATATTCCATATTTTTTTGAAGAACATCGCAGACTATATATTTCCACTGTCAGTTGAAAAGTTTATCATCATAGTGGTTTCAGTCGCAAAAGCTTCTATCGCCCCTTTGCACGGCCATGTTTGATAAAATCAAAGTGGCCCGCACCCCCGGTTTGAAAAGTTAAATATTCTAAAATATTCAAAATTTGAAGCATCACGTGACCAGCCTTTACCAGGGCCTTTGCTGCTTCGCTTCCTTCCTCAATAGGCCCTGGGGACGAGGTTGACACCTGGAGTCATCGGATATTTTTAAGAGGCTATCTTTAAAACTAATTTGAACACCATCAGCCGTGCCCGGAATGTCCTTTAGCTCCCATTTACTGTTCAACTCCTTTGCATGTTTGATTAGTTTATACAGGTTTGGGAGCCATCAGCTTTCATTGCTAATTCATGCCATGCCTCATTAGATATGCTGAATTTATCTTTAATGTACAACCACATATTTAATTCATTTACCTGGTCATCATCTGCCTTTAATTCTTTTCCACTGTCCAGGGAGGTGTGTGTACCATTTTCCTCAAAGAAAAAAGTTTCTGTTTCTCCTGTTGACAAATTACATAGTTCAATATATGATGGGGCAAACTCGAACTGTCCGAGAAATGACAAAACAGTTTCACACTGAACTTTCAATTGCTTTTTTACCCGTGCCTGGTGTTGCTTTGTGTACTCACTAAAGGACTTCTTTTTGTCAGGTCCCCTCGTCTTTTGATTACATTGTAACTCAGCTATTTTCTTCACATAATTCATAGCTTCCAGCCTGAGCTACTTTGATGGCAATGCTGGATATCAGCAGAAAACTGAAAGCCAACTTTAGTAAATTGAATTGCATTTGACAGGCCTAAAATGGCCCAGATCACATCGAATTTGGGATCAGAATGTAGCTTTCCTTCCCAACTGTTCGACTTTGGCGGTAACTTGCGCACAGAGCATGCATATTTGGAACTATGGCCCAATTCCCCAACCCATTGCCGCACGCATCGTATAATGTCCTAATAAAATATCGCGCTACTGTCGCATTTCAATTCAAAAATGACGGACGTAAATTACATCTGTTCTGCATGAACAATCATTCAAAATAAAGCTTATATGATGAATTTTCATATATCTAGGGAAGTTATTGCCAACTTGTTTACACAAAGAGCGAGAAGCAAAAAAACGCAAAATTTGCAGCAAATTCGGTGAAACATGATCCTCAGAAATGTGAACTAGGCATTTGTATTAAGTTTGATATGGATATTATTAGAATATTGAGCGCTGGGAAAAAACTGCTCTTAAATCGGTCCGTACTACATTTAAAAATTGAACGACTATCAGAGTTACGAAGTGGCTGACCATGTTCGATGAGCCTAGAATTAGGTATGAGCGGGGATTGAGTTTATTATCGCCGTTTGAATTGATCTTTTGGAAGAGATTAAGGCACAAACGTTGTCTGTTATCATCCAGCTGTACACAATCTGCAGCAGGCAAAGCCTCTCTGTATGATAAACTTGGGAAGATTATTCTCAAAACTCTCTTCTGTAAACGTTCAATTTGCTCACTGAGATAGGATGGTAGGTTAGTGTGCCAAACTGGGCAACAGTACTCCAAAACCGAACAAATAAGTGCAGTATAAATTGTTAACAAATCATCGGCAGTCATACCACTTCTCTTTAAGGTACGTATAATGTAAAGACTCTTTGCTGCCTTCTTTGTAATCATATTAACATGATCTGTCCATTTCAGCGAGCTATTTAACACAGTACCAAGAACCTTATGACAATCAACAACATCTATTGGTATTCCATCGATAGTTAATGGTTCCAAAACAGGCGTATCACAGAAGAAACATACCCTTAGCTCTTTACATTTCTTTGTGTTTAATTTCATGTAATTAGCAGATGACCAAGAGGATATATAATCAAGATCTGATTGGATTGTTGAACTGCAGTATTTGGCTATAACCTCCGAAGCAGTAAGATCATCTACATATTTCCAATAATTACATGTTGGTAGGACAAGATCGTTAATCATGAGAAACAGATTAGGGTCCAATTTAGTGCCTTGTGGGACACCAGCGTTCGTTGTGATCCACTCTGACAAAGATTTACCCAATTTAACAAAAAACTACATATCCAAGGCAATAATGACCTTCGTACTCCTAAAAAGACCAACTTGGTAACCAAAATGTTAAGGTTGATGCGGTCGAAGGCCTTGCTAAAATCTAGAAAACAAATTCGCAAATACTGGCCGGGCGTATCCAAATTTAACAGCCAATTGTGAAACATATCCAAGAGGCACAAAGTTGTAGATGTACCTTTTATAATGCCGAATTGTTTATGATCGATTTTATGTGCAATATCTTCAAGAATCGATTCTGCTACAAATTCCTCCATAACCTTAGAGATGCAGAGCGTTAAAGAGATTGGTCGTAGATCACTCTCCTCTTTCGGTAGTTTTTCTTTAGGGATAGGAGTAATGTTCGCGCATTTCCAAGTGTCAGGAACGATACCAGAAGATAAAGAGAGGTTAAAGAGATCAGAAATTGGTTCAGCTAGTTCGTAAGCAAATTCTTTCAAAAGACGTGGTGGAATATTGTCAGGACCCATTGCTTTGTGAGGGTTGAGTTTTTGCAATTTCTTACAAACCTGATAAGAATGTATCACCGGCACCTGCTCAACGGCTGGCAAAAAAGCTGGTAACTTGTGCATATATATTGTAACAATAAATCGAGTTTGTCTAACTTTGGGAAAAGAGACCTCACATTGGCGGACAAAAAGTTAGGTAATTGCAATTTCGTATTAGCAGGGGATGCCGGTTTAATATTTATTAGATTAAAAGGATTTCTAGATCTTTTATTATTATCCATAACAGAGTAACGTGGTGTGGTACGGGGGGGGGGGGCTTTGCAAGGTTACATGTACCGGGATGTGTTGATTAAGACCCGTGTTTACTGTCTCATTGTCACACGAACAAGGGGGGTTATGACCTCCAATTTTTGGATGCGGAGGCAACCAGTCATTTGTTAACATGTTAATCGGTGTATGAGATCGAGATGGTTGATCCAGTCTGACTCTGTCAACTATCAAGACGGCTGTAATCCATGCCAACCCTGTCAAAAGGGGGAGCCTTTATAATATTTGATGTAAAGTACATAGACTTCACAATATCTACATATAAATTTGCGCTATTGAAATCTTAACAAAAGCAGAGAGACATATCCACACAGAATGGACTATACTGCCTCTTTCAAACCATCAGACAGTTAACCCCTCAGTTAGAGCCAAATTTTGGCCATTTTCGGGCACTATGTGCAAGTACCATACCTTGCAGGATTTCATCCCAGCTTCTGCAGAATGTTTGTGTGGTATATGCTTGTTTACCATGTCTTCACAAAATTTGAGGTGAGGTATACAAGCTACAAGAATCCTTTCAACAAGGACAATGTAGTTAGATTTTTGTATAATATGTTCAATGGGCGAAGGACAAGTTTAGCATTTTCCAACTCAGTGATCTTGCAAATAGGCCCATTATCTGGTACATGACTGCCGGAAACCCTGTTTGGGATTCTGTTGTGGTTGACCCAGTGTATGTCTTTATTTTGATTCTCTTCAGTCATTGTTCTAACTCTTTGAAAAATGTCAAAATTATCAATCACATACTTGCATCCGGGTAACAAAGGTAATTTGCATTCTTTAAAAGTCTTTCTCTCCACTTTACTTGATACTGATTGTACTATTTGTGCCATTACCTCAACAACAATAGGATCAATGACCGATGTATCCTCTTCAGAATTTGCTGATTTCCCTGCCAGAGTGACTGGATTCCTCTCGGTTTCCTTCAAGACTTTCGACAGAGATATTTATTGATAACACTGATCAAACAAGTTCTTGGTTTTAGTTAGGGATTATTTAAATTGATAAGTTTTAAAATTATATGCAAGAAAAAGACATAACACAAGAAAATCGCATCAAACTTTTTTATTTCATCATACAGATCGTTGAAAGGAATATGTCGCTTCACACGAGAGATAATTGTCGGGCTGGTGGCGAACTTGGAAAGTCAACATTTGTGAGAAATTGAGTACAGAACAAGGTGTCTACAACCAGAGCATCCAAGATCATCTTCCACTGACGATGTAGAAAGTTTTTTTGCTCTTTTGCACAAAATGCTTGGGCCAATTTTTGATCCAAAACAATTCTACAGTGAGCTCCCGAAGATTCTGAACGAGTATAAGAAACGAATTGATACAGACTTATCATTTTTCTACTGGACTGGGTCGAAGACAAGGTACAAAGACTATGAGCTACCCTCGTTTAATTTGCCGTCTGCACAGGGAGTCGTTGAAAGACTAGACCAAGTGCATTTATCAAGAAGGGGGGATCCTGGTGTCTTTGTCGCTAACAGGGCGTCACTTCCTCAAAAAGGGCATCTCACAGCCAGAGCAAAGTTTCATTGTGCTCCAGTTGCATTACCGCCATTGCAGCAGCTTCATTGACATTAACAGAGCAATTTATTTAAAAAATAGGATTTATAAAAGGCCTAAACAGAAACGATAAGCAAAGAAAACAACCGCTTTGCTCTCTGTGCAATGTCTTCCAAGCGTCAATGCCAAACTGCCAATATAATACCATTTTGCTAAGCCGACGTTCCTCAGTTATCAGCAAAAGCTAGCCAAATTTTATCTCAGTTCACTCTGGTTTCAACGGTCTTGGAGACAACATAAAAGGTAAATCCCACCCACCAGACCCTTTGATGAAGAAGATGATCCAATAATCAGGAACTATAGAAACTTATTTAAGTATAGGAAATCAATTGTAATCATATCTATGTTGTTCTGTTTTATCAACTTGTAAATAATTTTATACATTCAAGAAGAAATAAAGAAAGCAGGATGGAAAGTGGCGTCCACACCAAGCACACACCAGCAAAAGAGAGCAAGGTCCATAACGGCGGGGGCCCCTTAGCCTCGTCCTGACCTTCGCATCTCTCGATCACTTCACCACAGGAAAGCCCGGCTCGGACATGAGATTCAATGTCCATAACGGTGAGGGCCCTTACTCTCACCTGATGTTGTTTCTCCAGCTTTTCTGGGGGCCCCTTACCCCCAAGAAACCGCACTTTCCATCACCCAATTTGGCCACAAAGGATTTGCTTGATTTATTAATCTTTTAGTATAATTGAAACTATTTAATAAGCCTATTGTATTCTTGAATAAATATCACCATGCAAATGAAAACGTAGCTCAATAGAAAATGTAAAAAAAACTATTTAAGGTGGCTTCATACCATTTCTTGAAAGTGTAAAACACACGTTTCAGACCCAAAATCTTGCACATTGGGCACATTGATTTAATTTTTAAAGAGAAGAGCATTTGCTTCTCAATGGGTTACAATTAGAGCATCCTATATTTCAATTAAGTAGTTTTATTAAGTTTTGGAAAAGCCTTGTTTTCATGTATTGTGATATCATTATCAAATAATGACAACATTGTAATTGTGTGTTGAATAATATGCATCTATCGAACAGCTTTACTTGCTTTTACAACATCATTGTGCCAGAATCCTTTCTTTGTGAGATCTATTGTTACATAAAACCCCACAAGCATATAAGTTGTGCGGAAACGTACAAATCTGACCTCGGTATGAAAATCTGCATCCATCAAGCATGGTCGCACATATTTTGTCAATTCCCTAGCAATATAGCCAACAAGTTCAAACTCGACATCTGTTTGCAGCAATACTGCAACTGCATTGTCATCATATGGGTTGTCTGGTTCATGCTGTAGTTTTACAAATACATGTCTGTTGTTGTCCATTAATTTGAAGGCACACTCCAGGACTTTCTGTCTGTTGAATGGCATGTCCCTAGAACCCCGAATGGCAATGTGTGTTTTGTGTCCATATCAACAGTGTTGTCACTGGTTTCTGGTGCTACATCACGTGCTCCATGTTGTGATTCATCAATTGTGTTTGTTGATGGGTTAGGGGCAAATTCCCAAAGCACTGTATATGAAATATCTCCAATGTTTATATCTCAATCAGTTTCAAGTATTTATTGGTATATTGTTACGATTAATACAGGTTCTTTCGATAATATAAAGCGTGGAATAACAACAACATGGCGTCCATGAAAAAGGGCGCGAAAACAGTCAATACTTCATGTTATCAATGTATAATGTTTGTCTACTTATTTACGACATCCTCCGGGGGCATGCGAAGTTCTCGGGTCCATCTCCTGATTTGTTCAACTGCTTTACACGCGGCTGTTCATTTCGGTCGTGGAGTAATTTCGGTTGCTGCATTTTCTTGTTGGATACAATCCTTGTCTACGAGGCCTGGTTCTTCTGTTTTAGCTGCTACTTCTAGAGGATAAAGTTTCGTTATGGGTCTATTAGTCTTTCCGGATGCTGTTCGAATGTTAGCAGATCTGCGGGGTTATCTTCTGTGGGGCAGTATTTCCAATTTTCGATAGATGTAAGAGTTTTGATTTCTGCAATCCGGCTGGCAACGTAAGGTTTAAGTTGTTTGGTACTATGAAGCCAATGGAGGACGATTTGGCTATCACTCCACAAGAAAACGTTCGTAACTTGCAGTACTTTTGCCAAGTACGAGCATAACCGTGCTCCTATCGAAGCTGCCGTTAGTTCTAATTGGGGTAACGTCAACTTTTTCAATGGCGCGACTCTCGACTTTGCCATAACAAAGGAGGAATGATTGGCTTTGGAAGATTTAACATATGCTGCGGCACCGTAAGCTTTCAAGCTCGCATCTACGAATATGTGTAACTCTGTATCCTCGGGCAACCCATTTGTTGATGGAAAGTATTGACGAGGTAATTGTACATGGGTGCTTGCTTGTAATTCTTTAGTTAGTTTCTCCCAACTCGCTTGTATTTCCGGAGGTAAGAGTTCATCCCATTGCAACCCTCTCATCCATATCTCTTGCATCAGAATTTTCGCATTAACGACTACGGGGTTAAGGAACCCAATGGTGTCATATATCTTTGATGAAGTACGTAATACTTCACGTTTCGTTGGGGGATTGGATTCGGATGTGGTCACTCTGTTGGGGTAGAGGAGGGTGTCGTTGATAGTATCCCACTGCATGCCAAGAACTTTAGGTTTCAGATTGTCATTTAAGAGGTTTTCTTTCGCTGCGATCGTCTTGACAACAGGGTTGTTCGATGCCCAAGATCTCAAGTTAAATCCACCAAGTGTCATCAGTGTTCGTGCTTTGGTATAAAATGAAACTGCTTCGTCATCATCTTGGGCTCCGGACACAAGGTCGTCAACATAAATATCTTCACGAATACGTTTCGCTACTGGATCATTGAATTGTTTTAAGTGTTTATGAAGGGTGGCATTTAGAATAAATGGTGAACTCGTCGCCCCAAATAACACACGTTTAAATCGGTAAACATCAAAGGCACTAGTTGGATCGCTCGGATCGTTCAACCAGAAGAAGCGGGTAGCATCACGATCTTCTTCATCCAGGACAATATTTAAAAATGCCTTTTCGATATCTGCTGTTAATCCGTACTTCGGCTGACGGAATCTGAGCAATATTGCTGTTAAATCGTTGAGGATTGGGGGTCCAGTTGTTAAACAATCGTTTAAACTTGCGTGATCTGAAGATTTACGGCAACTACAGTCATAAACGACTCGTAGTGGTGTGGTAGACGACTCTTTAATTACAGCGTGATGAGGAATATAGTGACATGTTCGAGTGTTCATGTTTGGGTTTTCCACTTTCTCGATGAAACCTTGTTTTTCTTGATTAATGATCATGTCGTTGTACATTTTTAACTTCTCTGGATCATTCGCCATCCGTCGTACCATTGATCTTGTTCTTTTCGCAGCGATTTCAGCATTGGGTGGTAGGATTGGTTGATCGGGTTTCCACGGTAATTTGGCATGGTATTTTACGTCTTTCAGGGAAATAGATGTGTCTTGGTATTGTTGCAAGAAATCTGATGTATCGTCCTTTTCACGTGGTTGAATTCCAATTGACTCTAGCTCCCAAAAACGTCGGAATTCAAATTCATCATCCTTGCTTGCTGTCATGATGTTTAAAATGGTGGTGTTTAATGCAGATGTTTGGTTGGTCAGTGGAATGGGTCCTGACAGGAGATAACCAATCTTTGACTTTGCTGCTGTTGGGCCAGAACCCTTGATTATTTCATCTTCAACGACATTCCAATAATGATCTGCTCCAATCAATAAATCAATGTCAAAGGTATGCTCATTCGTTATTGGGTGTGCAAATGTCAGTCCTTTAAGGTGGGGCAAATTATGCAAATCAATGGTAGTAAAACTTTGTAAAGGGGCAGCAATTGTGGGAACAATGATAACTTCAATGGGAATGTTTTCTCCTACAGGAGTCTGCAAGTTGATGGTACCTACTTCTACTCTTCTTACCGATGTAGTTGTCCCACCAAATGTGGAAAGGGAAAGGGTTTCCTCGCGTTCAGCTGTTAGACCCACATTCCTGGCTAAGCTACTGGTGATAAATGAACGATGAGACCCTTCGTCAAACAAAATGTGGGCAGTAACTGTTGACCCAATGTACTCAATTGGAGAGATGGCTGTCTTCAACAATGTTGACTTGTGTTTGTTTTCACTTAGATGTTGAATTGTTGTGGGTGAAATGGTTGTGGGCGTTGCCATGTTTTCGGTTGGGGCGGTATTAATTGTATTTACTGATTGGTTTGGAACATTTGGTGTGGGGTCCTGTTTATCTTGGTTGGGAGGTGGGGGATTTTCTGCTGAACATAAACTTGTGTGATGTTTGCGATGACAAATTTTGCATCGACCCCTTGTCTTGCACTGGGACACAATGTGATTATCATTAAGACAATTGAAACATAGTTTGAAATCTCGCACTATGTTGTGTCTGTGTTTCTTGTCAGTTATGACAGTACAGTTATTTGGACTATGCAAACCTTTGCAGTAAACACATGCTCGCTTTGCTGTGGTTGATGGTACATGACGGGGCTTGTATGTCGAATTTTTTGATTGTCCAATGGCAAATGCTGCTGTAGGTGGGTCTGGACAAATTTCATTTGGGTGTTGCTTAGCGGGGTTATTTTCGCCTACTTCTAATATGTCGATTTCTCTGCGTATTGCCTTTCGGAGCTCATCTAGTTTCCATTCATTAGTGTTGTGTTCTCTCGTAAGTGTTTTTATCAAGTCTGCTGGCAATTTCTTATGGATTATAGGAATCAAAATGTCCCCATATGAATCGTGTGATTTTCCTAACGCTTCGAGTGCACGGATATGTGTTTCCAATGTGTCGTAGAAACTCTTTAGACTAGACAAGGTACTTGTCGGGCTTGGTATGTTTAATAATGCTTGCATGTGTGCACTCACTGCTCTGTGTTGTTGACCAAATCTCTCTTGTAATAGTTTGATACTCTTTAGATAATTATTTTCGGTTAAAGGAAATCCAGCGATTGACCTTGATGCTTCCCCAATTAACTGGGCTCTTAAATAGATCAGTTTCTGTATGTTGCTTAGATACGGGTTATCGTGTACTGCTGTGCGGAAGGAATCCCAGAACGTTTGCCAATTCAAGGGGTTGCCGTCAAAGGTTGGTAGTGCTAACTTTGGGAGTCGACTCATGCTGTAACTACTGTTCGAAATGGTGGGGTTTGTACTTGTAACTGACGTACTTGTAGTGGGTTGCTGGTTTAAATTGACAGGTAAATTTTCACTTACTGTGCTTGATTGTGGTTGTGTCTCTTCTGGTGTTGATGGTTGATTTCCTGCTGGTTCACTCTCACTGCTTGTTGCCTGGTTGCTTTCTGGCGTTTGTTGAATATTGTTACTCGCTCCTGTTGCTTGGTCGTGCTGACTTATGTTCATGGACTTGATTTTGTTCTCGATAAAATTTTTAGTTGTACAAATTGTCTCTGCGATAAAACTCTGTGTGTCTTCTGCCTCGATAATATCTGCTTCCAAATCTTCAGGTTTTGTGAATAGTTCAAATATCTTATTGTCTAGTTCTGATAGTACGTGTCCTTTCCGTTGGAGTTGCTCTAAATAACTGCCAAGTGTCACAATAGCATGCTGTTCATTTTG
>CACRXK020002205.1:0-41502 GCA_902702795.2 Paramuricea clavata
TCTTTAGAGATTTCCATATCATAATTTGCAATAATATTGCACCACAAGCTTTTCACAAGGGAAGAAACCAAAACTTCATTCACTATTTTGTCTACTGGGAGACAAGTGAACTTGTCTTTTACTAAAAACTAACTCACTAACTTCCATTACACTTACAAGCCATAAATGAGGTTACCAAAGGCCACCACAACGATTAAATGTACTCATTGTCCTTTGTTGCAGTTCGCATTGAATACATCAAGGCTTGAATTTCTTTGTTTCTCTGGGAGTGCCACCTGGAACAATTCTTGCTTTTTCGATACAAAGATCTTATCATGAGTTCATAACCAGCCAAATAGGTCAATGGCCAAGCTCTTGTGATGATACAGAAACTTCTTCCTAAAATAAGTTAATAAAAATACAATAAATGCTAATACACTGGGTAAATTGAGCTACTATATTTCTACCCAGGGATATTACCCTGGTCCATTACCTTTTGGAAACCAAGATGGTCGTGGGTACAGGGTAGTTGTATTTTAAAATTATTAAATAATTTGAGGGAACTTTATATAGGTTTGACCAGTATTATATATTATACAATTTATAGACCTTATTGAAATACACTACCTCCAGACATACACCATCTAGCTAGCTGGGTCAAACTGATAAATATAACTATGTCAGAAACTCAGAAAACAATTACCTCAGAGTCAAATGGTTGCGCAATACATGTCAACAAACGCTCTGGGAGATGAATTAGGATGAAAAACATAATCTTCTTGTTAGGATAAGGATGAAAATATTGTTGCCAATGGGCGTTTGTATTGCCATAAAACTCCTTTAGACAGTGTTCTTTGCTCTTCTTTCTTTTAATTTATAATATAAAGTTTCAGAAGGATATTGATGTTTTGTTAGACCACCCTTTGACTTGCAAATTTTCTCACAAAAGTCGCAAGGGAATTGCTTATTTCCTTCAACCTAGATTCAAGTTAAATTATAGGTGAGGTTATTGAAAAGGCACGGCTTACTTTTATAAGTTATTTTGATATTTTAACTCACCTCTTCATGCGAATTTTGAACCTCGATCATCACCACCTCGAAGTCCATATCAAGCATTAGCAAGAGTTTGCTCAAAATCGTCTTCAAAATCCGAACTATAGGCTTCATTGCCTTCATAAAATAGCAAAGAACTCTCTTCGTCCATCCCCATGTATTCAATGCCGCTTGGCTCCATAGACCTCGTATGTGACGAGAAAATGGTGATTTTAGTCAAAGATCCCTCTATTTTCTATAAGTTTCTACTATAAATTACAGCTCGAATGCACTATAAGCTGTCACGTGACGTATTTTGTAACATGATATCCCATTTGATCACGTGTTGCTTTGAAGTTTGCCGGCCTTCCAAACCCGGTTAGTCTATATCAACTATGCTAGAGAGTAGAGTATCTAATGCCTTATTTAGCCCGTTCGCCTATTTTTACGTTTTCAATACTAATTTCACTACCGAAACCTCGACATTTGAAAGACTTTTTTGAAAAGTCAAGAAAATACATTCATTAAGGCTTTAACTGTTTAAGTAAAATTGTACATTCAAACGCAATGCGCGTCTTTCACGTTCTTACGAGATTACTACTTCTCACTACTCATCCAGTCTTGACTTTGTTCCTGCATTATAAATTCTCTCGAAATAAATTTTCGTTTCCCGGACGAAAATTACCGACAATCACGGCTAGGCATGTAAATCACATTTTACTGCACAAAATTTCGTCATTTGACATTTCACGAGAACAAATGTTGGCAATTCACGCGGCTCACGAAAATACCCCTTTATATATAGGTTTTACTATATGCGTGTTTAGTCAAATACAGTGCACACGCAGAAACGCACAAGTTCTAACAAACCTGCAGCAGACTTGTAGCAATGCTGTTCCAACAACTTGTCAACATGATCGCACTGCTTGTTCCCAGCTTGTTGACAAGTTGTCAACGGCTTAGCTGACAAGATTATTGAGCTCAACAGGCTTGTTACAAGTTGTTCCAATCACTTGTTATCGTCCTGGAACTCAGCGGTTTTTCAACAAGTTATGAGTGACAACCTTGTAGCAACTTGATAAAACAACAGCATTTTACAACTTGTTGACATGCAAGCTTGCTACAAGCCTGTTGCGAGCACATCTTGTTGACCGAACTTGTACTTTGTAGTGAGATTTATACGTGCAGTGTAGCTGCAAGTTGATCGAAGTTTCTAATATTAAATTATTAAGTTGAATTTCGAAATACCGCCACCATTAATTGTCGGTTATTTTATTTTAAAAATTGGCTATTTTTATTAATATTATGATTCGTTGAATAGCAAAAACAACCGGGTAACTTTTTGTTGTTTTATTTTATGAACCAATCGTTGGCTTTGTTGAGTTTGCATGGTTCATTAGTCGTCGTTTTAATTCTACATTTTAAAATCATCATTCCGATATGTAACACAAACAGATTCCTGTTAATGTTGCAGTTTCAGCGATGTTTGCGAACTGTTTAATAAGGATATCGGCCAGTTCGTTGGCCGTCTTGGTAAGTTTTATAGTATATTCGTATGTGTATACAATGCAAAAAGTTTAAAACAAATTAATCTTGTACTCTGGCTGATGACGCAGGTTGTCTTCAATTGTAGTGGCGTAGTAGAATTTAATACTGAAAATAATGTCTACTTTTATTCAGACTCGCTTGTCAAGGGTAAAACCTTTTTCTTTTGATATATGCCATATGGATATGCATATTGACGTTTAAATGTGTTGTGGAATATACATGCACAATCTGGTGTTTCAAAATTTTATTTGCCTGCCAAATTTATAGCTCTTAGTTCAGAAAACATTGTCGGTCTAATTGTTGTGGCCGTCAAATTAATCGTCTAAACTGGACTAATTTAGTTCGGGAGTTGATCGAGGATACGACAAGGTTCGAGGGCAATTTACGTAAACGATATGAGATTAATGCAATAATGGCGTTGCTTCGTCCTCGCGTATTGTGAAGCTTTTTGTCTTTGAGAGCAGAGAAAAAGTGTATATTCGAAACATCGGTTTTTATTATCCATCGTTCACATCATGTTTTTAGCTCAAGAAGAAGGATTAAGATTTTGTCTCAGAATAGGAACAAATTATAAAATTTAAGGTTTACAACTTTTTGGCCATTCAGGATATTTTGCATTGCTTCAGGGATAAAATGTTTGTGCTCCATTGCCAATTGGCATTGACAAATGCGGTCAGAATGGTACCTGCTGTAGCCATGCATGCAACATACTGTTACTACAACATTTGGTCTCCAAGGCGAATTATGGACACTTTGTGTAAACAGTATAGAGATTATAAAATAATAGAGGGGGCATTGCGGGAAAAATTTAGGCAAACGATCGAAAGGGAAGTTGAAGCTTGAAGCTTGCTATAAATGGGGGCTAATTTAAGTTATACCCAGGGGCCGGTTGTTCAAAGCTGGGTTAGCCTAACCCTAGGTTAACCTAAAATTCAAAGCAAATTTCCCAACAGCTTGTTTACAAATTTGGAAATATTTCTTTGGAGATCTTGTCTGGATCAGTAGGAGTTTTCTTCTCTGAAGTTTTGAAATAAATTTTAACCGAGGCCGAGGGTTAGCGCTAAGGCCACATGAAAAAAATAGTTGGTTAGCGTCCTCGCCCGCCCACAAAAAGGCCCCGCTCAGGATTTTTTTTATTTTAAAAAACCCAACTTTTATTGATCAACGGGCTAGAAAATACATGTAGTATTTCTGTTGACTGTAGTCAATTGTGTTAATAAGTTGCGAAATTGCGTGCGAAAATGACGGTATGAATCATTTTGAAATATATAAAAAATATCTGCACTGCGCAAGAAAATCCAGTTTCGGACCTAAAACCAAGGCGTTAAAAATTAGTAAAAATTTAAAAAAAAAGCGCCCGCCCGCCCACTTTTTGGCAAAAGCTAAGGACGCTAACCAACTATTTTTTTATGTGGCCTATTCCAGCTTTGAACAACCGGCCCCAGGTTTTAACACTACAATTCCTGATTTTATAAACATTGTTTTACTTTTATTTGTGGCCCGTTTTATATATAGAGAATAATACATGGGTGCGCGGAAATACCAGATTTATTTCGAGTGTTGGACATGATATGTTCAACACGAGAAATAAATCTGGTATTTCCAAGCACCCATGTATTTTTCTGTTTATTATATAAAGGACAGTCTTTGAAAAGCGATAATTTTTACAGAAAAGCGATAATTGAAAAGCGATAATTTTCACATGTGAGATTATCATGAATAATCTCACATGTGAGATTATCACTTTTATCAGTGCTCGAAGTACTATTTAAAGCACGAGTAGGAGTGTTTTATCACATATAAAACACGACGCGTAGCGGAGTGTTTTATATGTGATAAAACACGACTACGAGTGCTTTAAATAGCTTAAAAAACGACCCATATTCTGATGAGTACATTAGCGAAGTAATTTTTAAAATAAACTTTGTCTAAACCGAGAAAATCAAAGCTAAAGTTTATGTAAATTAACATGATTTTTTATCACATATAAAACCACGACACGCTTATGATGTTTCTTTGTGTTTTGCTCCTGAATTATTAATGAGTTTTTTAAATCTCTATAAAGCACTGTACTTTATATAATAAACGGTATTATCGTGGAAAATGATAAAAATTTGGACGTGTCGAAGTCAAGATTGAGAAGAAACTACACCGCTTTTTAACATCAGAAAAAGCACTAAGTTTAAACATTTCTACCGTTCTACAACTTATTTTGCATTGAAGTCGAGGTATTCTTGTTTATTTTGAGCATCTAGTCCTTGCTTGAACTGTGCTAAAACTGAAAAATATCGATGTTTTCAACTGTTGTATTAATTTCGAAACTTCCCGCTTCTAAAAATCGCGGCTTTGCATCCGGGAATGAGAATTTACATCTGGGCAACGAGATTTTAGCCAATCGGAGAGCGTTATTTGCCCTCATTAGGCAATGCCCACTCTATTCTTTTATATAAATCTCTATGTAAATTCAGGTCTTGCAGTCACGCAGGAATATTACATCACGTTTAGCCAGGGCCTTTTTAAAGGATTTTCCCGTGGGGGGGGGGGGCATTTTTTGAAAAGGGACCTTTCTGCGAGTGTGGCTACTATACTACGCATGACTGGGGGGGGGGTCTGGGGGAGTACTCCCCCAGAAAATTTTTGAAATTTTAATCCCGGAAATGTCATTTCCTGCATTCTGAGCATCCAAATTTGCTCCAAAATTTATGCTAACTATACTTGTATTTGAAATAAATAAAGGAAAAAACGCACAAAAAGTAAAAAAAATTAACCATCATTTATCATTACTTATTAGAGGAGGATAGCAATGGTCAGGTGAGTGGGTGTGTATTTCCCCAGAAAATTTTTGAAATTTGAAGCACGGAAATGCCATTTAATTAACGAATATTAACTGTAATTTATCATTACTTATTAGAGGGATAATCCCGAGAAAAATTTTGAAATTTGAAACCCGGAAATGCTATTTCCTGCATTCTGAGCATCCAAAAAATAAAAAAATTATTAACAATAATTTATCATTACTTAGTGGTAGAAAAAAGTAACAATTTAAATCGATTTTGTTAAACAAGAACAAAGGATAAAGCCTAAAACTTACTTTCCGTTTATGTATTTGTTAATCTTCGCTGGTTTGTTTCCGTATAATTTTAGAGAAAACGGACTTTTCCTGGGGAGGGGGAGGGGGGCAAAATGTGATTTCGTGGGGGGGGGCACTGGGGGGCATTTGCCCCTCCAGCTTGTATGTTAAAAAAGGCCCTGCGTTTAGCCCGTTTTCCACCAGGCGAATTTGTTCGCGGGAAGCGAAAAACAAATTTCGGTTATGTGATTGGTCAGCGAAAAAATTCGTAGTGAAAAAATTGGATCAGTTCCTACTTTTTTTCGCGCGAACAATTTCCCCCTAGTGGAAAACGGGCTTTTGATAAGAAATCCGAGATTTTGGGTGGCAAAAGTAATGGTGAGCACTATGCTATGGCCATCAGAGGAAACCACTGTCTGAATTCGCCGGAAAATGGCCTTGGTGAATCATTTGTGAATCAAAAGCAATGACTTGGAGCTCTATATCGAAGTAATTAAACTTCTTTATGCCTAGGGTGAGGCGGTTCAGGGAAAAACCGAAATTCGTTTGAAAAAGCTCGAAAAAATTATTTTTATAACTTATGTCAAAATGTACTACAGTTTAGATTTTGAAACTTCACGCTACACGTTCAAGACTTTAGTTTTAAAAACAATTTAACGGTATAGAATTGCCTAATATGTAAGCGGTAAGCCACCATTAGGTGTGCTATTTTCTCATCGTTTCAACGTTTGAAAGTTGGAAGTTTCGTCAGAAAACGTTGAACGAGCGCGTGATTTTGACGTTCTGCCGTTTTGCTTCAATTTTATAATACTGAGTTTCAAACAGTTTTTTCCGAATTGTTTCAGGTTTTTTGCCTATAGAACAACATCGGTGAATCGGTTTCCAAAAAACATCGGTTTTTCACTTTTTTTCCGAATCCCACTAGCGATAAAACTGATATCATCTTGCCCCCCATATGATAACAAAACTAAAACATGATTTTCTTTCCCTGAGACTCTACTGGTGATGTAATATTTCAAATCCGACTATGAGGACTGGACTAGATTTTAGTTCCGCGCAATTTGAGTGAATTTGATCAAGTCCAAGGCGAAGCCGAGAACTGGATCAAAATGCGAGGACTTGAAATCTAGTCCAGTTCGAATTGGAGGATTTGAAATGACATCTCATACGAATAAATCACTACTTAAAGTGAGGTGAATTAATTTCGATCGAGTCCAAGGACTGAATTAATTTTGATCCGGTATCCAGTATTATCATGTGAGCAAAATATAGCAATATGGTTGGCTAATTTACTCATGAATTATTAATGAGTTTGAGATGTCAATGCATGTATATTGATTTCCTTACGAGTATGAGCCTGGCAAGCAGAAAATTAATTCTACTTGACCACGGCCGGGAATTGAACCCGCGACCTTCGTATTTCCAGAACGACGCTCTACCGTCTGAGCTACAAGGCCAAGTTGGGAACGATGTTACTTATTTATGATGTTAATGATATATCAGAATTTCGTACTTCCATGCCTGGTGCCAGCTATTAGTCCAGCGAATGTTGTACATATGATTTTTTTATTGATATTGATGTTGTATATATGATTTTTACCAGCCGTGGTCAAGTAGAATTAATTTTTTGCTTGCCCGGCTCATACTCGTAAGAATATCAATGCACCAAAACATTTACATCACCAGTAGAATCTCAGGAAAGAAATCGTATACAGCGCGCAACCTGGCATATGGATGGACGAAATTCTGATATTCCATTGCATCACAAATAAGTAACATAGTTCCCAACTTGGCCTTGTAGCTCAGAAGGTAGACCAACTGTTAAATATCATACTAGTAAATATCATGCCAATCAAATTGCAGAATAGCTTATTCCCGGTAGTTGTCTACATAATAATTAGCATTAATACTCGACTTTTTTTCAACTTTTAGGTTATTCTACTCTCATGTGTTACGAACAAAGCCATAGGTGGTCCAACAGCTGCACCTACAGGTTGCGAATTTTTCAAAAAATATTATAACGTGATTATGAGTTTTTCAGGGGGAATATCTGTAAGAAACATGTATCCTCGAAAGGTGGTGTGCGGATATTAAATGGAATAGCCCATTATAAATCTATAATCACGCCGCTACATGCCGGCAGTGTTCTAAAGTCGAATATTAGCACGAAAAATAATCTGAAAAGAAATCAAGTAAATAACTGATTTGGATTTCCACGAATTCGTAGCGATTAAATTTGCTCTGAATTCGTACTTATCCCAGAATACTAATATGAACATTCTTGTGATTAGACGACTATGGTAAAATAATTTTTTCAATTTATTTTATCATTTCATCTTTTATTACGAAATGTCACTGAGTGTATCATGCACCATGTCATTTATTCTACAAATACTTTTTATACTGGTATAATATTATAGCTCTGTGCCCAAAATTACGTTACAAGTTGCAGTAAATAGCGATTATGAGACCCATACTTCACGTTTTATTTCATTACCATTATATACATAAAAGCCAGTATACAGACGAGAAATCTATGACAAATTTTTTTCACTCGCCTTTAAAGTCAACTTTGACAATTTTCTATGGCCAGCCCACGTTTTCAAATGCTAGCATATTAGCTTGTCGCTTGTCATAGAAAATAATTTGGCACAGGACGAATTTTGCTTGTCTGCAGTGGCACCTTTTTTGGATGGGGGGGGGGACTTAATAATTTGTGAGTCACATTTCTAGGGGGGGGGGTCATGCTCTTGAATTTTTAGGTCTCCGAAACGGCATTTCCTGTATTGTGGAAACACTTGGAGAAAATTGTGAAGGTCTTAATCAATCGCCTTTTAAACAATGTCAGTATTGATTTCAGAATACTTGACGATTTAATTCAGTGGGAAAGTTAGTCACAAAGAGCATTTATTAGAACAAAGTTCAGTAGATTCTATTGGTAAAAATGCGTGCATGATACTTAATACTGTCTTCTTTTCCACCACCCCCCCCCCCCTCTCCCCAATATTAAAAAAGGTAAAATAACAATGTCCAAATTAGGTAAATGCATGAATTAAGCAAGCGTGATAGGCAGTGGTGCCAAAAACGAACGTTTCAGCAGCTATTTAAAGGATTTACAATTGAGTACATTTTCCGATATTTGGACCATTAAATAAATTTCTCGCCCTTGAACTCAAAATGCGTTTTAAGCTTTTAAATTTCGCGCGCAAGCTATTTTTAATGCTGCGAAAAAGACCGCCCCCCTGCTCTGGAAAATTTATCTTTACGAAAATATTTTGTTTATTCTACATTATAAGTATAGGTAATCATGCGATGGCGAGTACAATTTGGGATTAATAGTACAAGTGATGTTTGGAAATTTTGCCAAAATTGGACGAGCCGCCGTACTTGTTTATTATTAGCATGACAAAATTGGATACTTCTCAATGTCAACATCATATTCTCTCGCCAAAGCCCAGTCCTGCCAGACTTTCAACCAAAATTTGGTGCTTTTGTTCGTATTTTAATTTAGTTCTTTTGTTAAAGCAACATTTGGTGCTTTTGTTCGTATTTTCATCTAGTTCCTCTAGGGCAATTTCATTTCACATTTGTATTTTGTTAAAATACATTTCCGCCATTTTGTTTGTTTCGGGAAAATCATTAATTGTACTGCAGTACAATTAATGAAATAATTGTACTCCTCTCAACCAATCAGCATCCAGTAATTTTGTCATGCTAATAATAAGTACCCAAACAATCTATATTTATTAAAAATGTCATGAAATGGACGGATTTGTGAAATTGAGAGCCGTTTCAAAATTGTCTACTTTTTTATACACCCTGAATAGTATTCAGGAGACTCCTGTTTCTTCATTTTACATGACGTGAAGACGAAATTTATGGGAAACATTGACAATGCTGTCCTGAACATTATAATGTGCTACTTTTGTATTTAACATCTGTAACCATGGCAATTTTAAATTTTCCTAGCCAAAATTTTGTCTAAATCCGAATCATCCCATTCACTGATTTGCCAAATCCCATTCCGAGCAGCGAACTTGCTGGTGAAATCCCATTCCCATGAGTTCAAATGACCAAATTCCATTTCTGGATTCCCAATCGGCAAAAAATCCCTGCTCCCATTTTGCCCCATTCGCGACTATTTTATTAGTTTGATTTAAAATTGATCAGTATGTTACTGGCTTGATGGGAACTTGAGTATATGTTGCATGGTTGGTTGCTTCTTTGGTTGAGTTAATAATGATTAAATCTTGTATTATTTAGGTTGTGGCGCTACTGAAGTCCTCGCAATTGGAATGGAAAATGGGTTAATTATATGGTCACAACTGTCCGCTTCTTCTTCACTCGAAGGATATAATGCCTCCGATGCAAAACTAAATGGCGCTGGACATTGGTTGCCTGCAGAAGATGATATTGATCCATGGCTACAGGTTGATTTTGCAATTATATTGTGGTTAGAGGAATTAACAACGCAAGGCGCGTCAAGTTCCGAACAATGGGTGAAAACTTTCACGATATCTTACGCGATAAATTTCACAGTATTTACGAACCTTACCGAAAGCGGAGCAATTAAGGTAAAAATTAATGAAAAATATCTTGCTGAAAACATGAAGTTTATATCTAATATTAGGAAAGGAGTTCAAGTGAAATGATCACAAGTATAGCTTGACACGAATACTGTCTGATCTGATCTACAGGGTGTATAAAAAAAACTGAACAGATTTTAAATTGCTCCCAATTTTGCAAAACAGCCATTAGTATCTAGTTTTTGATGTATATAGCTTCTTTGGGTACTTATAAGGTAGATTATGATCCTGAAGATCCAAGAACATTTAAGTCTGTTTGTATTAAATGTCACACCACTCGCCCACTAATGAACTTATCAACTCGAACATGTTGCTAAATTTTGTTTTTGTTCGTTTGTTCGTCAATACGTTTGCTTTGTCGTCTTGTATTTGTGTTTAATTGTTATGTTTGCTTTAATTTTAAAATAATTAGATATACCATAAGTTGTTCTTTTTTGGAACCCCGCGTTATTGGAGAACTATCTCTGTGTGCAAATTCCAGTAATTTGTAACCATAGTACTCTATATAGATCTATTGCAATGGCAAACTGTAAAATAAAATAAAATAAAATAAAAGAGTCGTATCGTATAAATGGGTCTTTAAAATGTTTTCTTTCCTGTTTAGTTAATTCTGTTTTAGCTTCTTCGGTTCTGTTGTGATTTTACGTGTCACTCAATGATTCAACAGAAATTCGAACATAAACTGATTATTTCCCTCCTCTTTATATCGAGAAATCTTTACATGAATATACTCATTAAAATGCGAAAGAAGCGATTTCACATGCGAAAATTCGTGTCAACGGCCCATAAACGACTAGCCGCAATGTTCCATTAAAATCGATGTTTGGTTTTATTGCATTCTTTTAGCCGTCCATGTTTCATACAGTGTAATTTGGATTATGTCTACAGACTATTCTAGGAGTATATAACTTGACTAATATACAAAATACTTTGTAACTCTCCTTTGTGTAATTGATATGTAGTATTAATTACAATTTGATTGTGGCATTCTGTGAAGCCTACCTAAAGTTATAAATATATTTTTTGCATTTACATAGATATTTCCTGCAAACACTGACCACAATACAGGAGTCAAGACAGTTCTCCCGGCAGCGATCTCAGTCCGGTTTCTTCGTATCCATCCAAAAAGTTGGTCGAATCGCCCTGCACTAAGGCTGGAATATCATGGCTGCTATAAACGTGAGTGATGCATGGTTGGCCCTAATTCTTGCTACTACTATACTTTATGTTACTACTTTATGTTACTACTTTATGTAGCTTACAGTATATTTGCGCATTTCAATCGCGATGTTAATAAGGGAACTGTAATACCTTTCAAATTTGACCCTGTCTACCCTAGCTCGTTAACATTGCTTTAAAAAGCAATGTTAACGAGCTAGGCTTTGTTTTTGCTGGGTTTGTTTTCAAAAATCTGCACAAAAATCTTTTTTTAGGTCTCGCGATCCTGGGTCCACCTAGCTTATGCCACCAATTTGCGCTGTTTGTCGGGGGTGGGGGGATCCTCGTTAATCAGTGATTTGTAGTGTGGTGGAATATTTCACTGTTGTGACCATAAATAACACAGTACGTTGCACAAATAAAACATACTTTGCTTTGGCCTTGCTCTATCGGTTTTACTTCACTTATTTGCACCGTTTATCGAGAGGGGCAAACTTAGTACGTCTTTTGCACTGTCTACGATGGAGTTCACGTTAATCAGTCGCTGGTACAGCAAAGGGTCCTTAAAAATCGCTTTGAGTAAAGCGATGTGTCGAATATGCCTTTGGTCAGACAATACAACATTTCATGTGGTTGTTCAACCAAAATACTCGCTTTAGGTGAGACGAAATGTAGAATATGCCATGGTGCATATGGCAAGATTTCATTTTGGTCATTAAAACAAAAATGTTTAAAAATTCGCTTTGGCTGAAGTGAGTGGAAATATATGCCTTTGGCGAGGCATACAGCCAGGCAACATGTCATTAAAAGCAAAGATATAGAAACGCTTTATGTAGTGTGATGTCATACTGATGATAGTTGCATATACATAAACAAAGTTCAATATCTTGGAAAGGAACAGAGCTACAAGTATATTGTACCAAAGAGGTTATACATGTTTAGTATAATTTCAGTATTGAAAAATGGCTTTTGAGCATTCTGATTGGCTCTCTCAGCAGTAACTCGGGCGCCATGGTTACTGCTCAGACTGTTCTGAGCAGTAACTATTGCTTTTTTAAAAAAATAGGTACGCAGCGCGTACATGTGACTATCGCTGTTTAGACAGCTACGGGGATTGTGTTTTCTAAGTACTAGATCTGAAACATGAGCAGCCGATCTTTATCTCATATAAAAACTCGAGCCGAAGGCGAGAGTTTGTATATCAGATAAAGATCGGATGCGAATGTTTTATCGTGCTTATAAAACGATATATCTTATGAGTTAATTGGCGAAGTAATTTTAAAAATAAACAGTGTCTAAGCCGAGAAAATCAAAGCTGAAGTTTATGTAAATCAGGAGAAATCTTTAATCTTTATGCGATTTACAAACATTGATTAAACGTCCATTTCTTTTGAATTGTCTTCATGAATTATTAATGAGTTTTATAATTCAATTTGAAGAAATGCAATGGCGATTCCTTATATATAATAAACTATAAACGAGAAAACGTAAAGAACATTAAGAGTAAAGAACATTAAAATACGCCTATAAAAAATACTGTGTGTGTGTTTTGTGAATGTAACCGATAACTGGATTCTTGCTTCTTGAAGTCATAGTGCGGTGAAAAATATAATCTTACTAAATTCAGCAAGCTTAAGGTTTGGTCATTTTATACCCAAGCATGCTTTACCACTACCAAATATCCGCCAAGCTATTGGTTATCGAAATATGCGTAAACCTACTAAGTGCTGGTGTTCAGTAAACATTTTGTTTCCCTTTATGTTGTGGGGTCTTGACTGAGAATGTATAACTTTAAGACAAAGAAACACTTTATAATCGGCTTCATGATTGTGAGGAATACATATAAACATTCGAGAGAAAGAAAACCAAAGATATGTAATGAGATGTGAGACGTAGCTGATCAGCACATGCAGGTAAAAGCCTAATGCCCATTTCAATTAAACACGATATACACTGTGTATAAAAAAAAACTGAACCCTTTCAAATTAGCTATAACGTATTGTAGTAATTTGACAGCTGTAACTGCTTTGAATTAATGATTGGGTAAGAACACCAGGTCTTGTACTCATGGGACAAAACTGAAAGAAATAAAAATTAGAAAATTTAAAAGAAATACAGTATTCTTTCCTCAATACTGAAATTATACTAGAACAATTTAGTCGCCCAGTGAATATAGGCTTGCAATCACCTCGCCTTTGGCGACTAATTGTTAAATAGTCATTTTAAGCGATATTTGCAATGCAGTCAAGAAAAGATTAGGTGAAATGTCGTGTCATAAAAGTATTTAATCTAATTGACATATCAAACTCACTAGGGACACTTGCCCTCAAGACGTAACAGCCCACACAAAGTTAGATATCGCTTTATATCTGGTGCGTGAGCTTCTCAGCACAGATAAGTTTAAATATGCTGGAAGTGCGACCAGGATTGAACATAATGGTTTTTGAGACGTTCTCCGTTGAAGGTTGCAGTCTGGCAGCCGAAAGCTCGTGATAACCTGTTAGTTTGGAATCATAAGATTTATTCAAAAAATATAGTATGTCTTTGCGCTTGTAGTGCACTTGCTTAAGTCGGCAACGTGATGTTTTTCACATGTTCTAGGCTACCACACTGTAGTATTACGTTTGGTTTGTAAGACGTTTTCCCTCTCTTCCGAACCCATTAGAAGCAATTGCAGCACAGTTTTAAAAATTATAGTCACTCAACTTTCTAACAAACCCTTTTGATTAAACGTTTCGATAAAATTCCCGTCGGGTTTTCAACTTTATTTCGGTTAACCATACTGCAGATGATATGGCGTAACTACCAAATACATCGGGTATCGGTAATGTCTCATATGTGTATGCGTGTACAAATGCCCTCCAGGACTAAATTTTTCGAAGAATTTCCTTTTGTTTGATGCCAAATTGTTTGCATTTTGAGCAGTTTGAATCTCGGATATCGTTATTTTTAACGAATATTTATTGTGCATGGTAAGATATTATTATATTGTGCGTGTTAATATATTGCTCGGGGAGAAGCAAAGACATTTATTGTCTTTAGCTTCTCGTAATTCTCCAAGAAGCTGGCTGATATCACCGGGGCTGAAAATTATTTAACCTCAATCGTAATATTCCCTATTTGTTAATTCAGTTAAAGGTATTATGTGGGGAAGCGAGCAGTGAAAATATATAACAAAGTCCATTGGCATGTCGTTCCCATTCGTTGCATCTTTTCATTTCACAGAAAACTACATTTTTCTGAAAATTTTACCAGTTTAAAAGTGGATAGTATCTAATTATACCAAGGCCGGATAGCACTCATAGTGATTATTTCAAATTTTTTAAAATTGAGCGTTGAACAGTTTTTACCAAGATTAAAGTTTATCAATTATTAAAGAGCTTTTTATATTTACTGTGAGACCCAAGGTGAGTCCGTATCTGCAATTTCACGGCTTTGTAGGCGGAGGTTGAAAAAATCACTATCTTATAAAAGCTTCGCACATGCAACCGTGGCCTCCATATATGATGAGTGATCTTGAGAGATGCTGAATGACAAGATTTTCACGCTATCTGGTCCGCTTATATATGCATGCAACCTGTCTGGCTAGACAAGTCTATGGTCAGCCTCGTACCCAGGCTCTTTCCACTACGCTTCTCGCTGGAGGAAAGACCCTGGTCCATGCTGGTCACGTGTCTCCCAGATTTTGGGAGATAACAATTGGGACTTGTGCATGGGGGTGGGGGGGGGGGGTAGGGAAGGCAAATATGGCGTTCGAGTTGCTAAACGAGTTCAAAACAATACAAGGAGTGTGAATAAACAAAGAATTACCATGAAACGGAATTTGCGACGAAGTTGTTAATAAGGCCTGGGAGGGACGTTTGAAATTAAACTCTTTATAAACGTTAGTAGACGATAGATGTTCTTCTCGAAGCTCACTCAACGACACAGCCTGGGGTTTAGTTTTATATCAACAAGAAAAGGCAGAATGTTCAGAGAATTAGAAAGTTGCTGTTGAGTGTTGTATTCGGTAGAACATTTATTTAAACAGTATCATGATTGGATATTACATGATATTTGTGAGCGATTAAATAACCGCTGTTCGCGTAAAGTACTGTGTTTTCGATTTTCCAACGTGACAGTTTTAGCGCAGTCAATCCTTATGCAGGCTAACGCTATTGTCGGTTGGTTTATTGGGTGTTTACTTACATTGTCGTTCATATGTATGATTTTATATGTTATAGAGTGTTCTACTGCTAAACCTCTGCCTTTTCTGGACAGCCAAATTACGTCTGAAAACTTTTATTCTGACTATACGGCTCGCCACGCGAGACTAGAACACTCTGGTGGTTGGGTTTCGGAAAATGCTCAGATGTCGTGGTTAATGATAGATTTTCTACAGCGAACTACAATGACGGGTTTTACAGTTCGAGGTAGCCCAGTCATCAATATGTGGAGTCCCTCCTTCACATTTGAATACAGTAACAATGGGTATACGTTTGAAACTTTCAAAGAAAGTGGGAGCACGAAGGTGAGCAAGATAATTATTTAAAATTAAGCACCAATTTTTAAAGAGCAAAATTTTATTAAACCAGATTTGAGTTCACGTGAAACAATCTTAACATCAATACACAATATTAGCATATACGCGGGAGGTGGATAGTGCTTTTCGTGCAATTTGATTGGTTGCTCAACTCCGGATAGCCTTGCACTCATTATTTACCTCCTGACCAAAACAAAATGACTTCTCGACGCTTCGCGTCTCGGTGAACATCCTTGCACTATTCACCTCCACTTCGGTGAATAATTGTTAATAATCCTGGTAATGAAGGTAAGAATTTAACTAGGATCCCTCCTGGCCATCTACAATTATGCATTTTGTTGCCATTGCCTTGCTACAAAAAACAAATAAAGATTAAAACGTTTCTTTACCTTTGTCGCAGAATTTGATGTTTGCCTTCAACTAACATAACTGGACAGTTGGTTCGACACACATGCGCGCGTTACGCTTTTTTAACTCTTATTGAACAACTGAACTGTACGCTACGATTAATACTTGATCACTGTCACGTACAATCTCAATCTGGTAGAATCTAGTCAAAGTACTGTTTGTCATGGTGTTTGCAATATACCAACTCCTCAACTCACGAACGTTGCATGATTTTCCACAAAGAAATTGTATTTTTTAACACAGTGCATGGCTGCGTACCCAACCCCTAACCTTAACTAACCCAACCCCTAACCCTAACCATTTGGAAAAACACGAAAATCACACGAAGTTGGAGAGTTGGTACTATTTTCAAACCGACCAACTATAAGCATTGTTTTAGCATAATTATTCCCAGCTGACAATTAAAACAGAAATCCCAGTGCCGGTTAAGAAAAAGGAAGTAGTAAAAGGTTGTCAATTAAAACACAGCTATCAATGATGCTTTAAACTTGACGCCATATTTACAACAAATAAGCAAAACCTACTGAACTTCAGACATTATTTTCTCTTTGGCGTACCATCGATAATCACTTCATTTTAGCACTAATATTTTTAAAATATCCTTAATAATTCATAAACCTTGTGGCAAATCATGTCAGCCATAATATGTCACGTGGAGTGACTTATATTTGATAAAACACATGTGGCATTGTATAATTGTTCATTCTAATTAGTATTCTTATATAAAGAATACTAATGAGACGGCATCTTTTATGGTCGTATTTTAAATATAGGTTAAAAGCCAAGGGAGAGGTTTTTATTAAACTCTTTACAGTTTAATAAAAACCGATACCCGCGGCTTTTAACTTGTTTATATACTCATCAGACCATATTCTTTTGAATTTTGGAGGTTTTTTTCATTAAAAATTCAAGCTATATTAATTCAATGAGAGGTCGCTGCAGTTGTGGGACGAAATAACTAGGTGTAACATGCGCATTAACACGCTTTAAAATGTGGTTAAGCATGCGCAGTATATCATTTCACGTCCCACAAGCAAAAGAGCAGATATTACTGTATAAATTCCCTGCACAAGCATGTTTGATGGTTGATCCAGCTAGTCCTCGTGCGCCGAATGATAGATACTCTTACCTAATGGTAGAGTTTTGACGGGCTCTGAGGTACACGGCTGTTGTCTGTTTCTCGACTTAGAGACGTGCAACGTTTTCTAGTCGAAAAGGAGATGTGGGTCTTGAGTTTTCCTGCAAATTCAAGTCCCGAATTCAAGACTCATGCCAGGTCTTGAATTGAAAATGTAAAACCAGGTAACTGGTTATTATTTTTTCGTAATAACCGGGTAGCAGGTTATTACGGAAAAATAATAACCTGGTAGCAGGTTATTACGGAAAAATAATAACCTGGTAGCAGACTAGCAGGTTATTATTTTTCCGTAATAACCTGCTACCCGGTTATTATTTTTCCGTAATAACCTGCTACCCGGTTATTATTTTCCCGTAATAACCTTCAACCCCGTATTTCCCCCGGAGAAATCAAATACCACCGCCTGCTTTTAGACTGAAGGTTATTACGGGGGAGTTAAAAACCGACGAAATACAAAAGAATATGGTCTGATGAGTTTGTAAGTACTAGTTAAAACACTCGTTGTCGTGTTTTATTATAAGTAATAGCATGGCATTCAGGGCGATTAGTGATTAAATGTACCCGAAAGCCGAGAGAAGGTTTACTAAACCTCTCGAGGCTTGAGGGACATTTCATCACTAATCGACCGTAATGCCATGCTATTACTTTGTAATATCATAGTTGCCGAGGGAATCGCGCGTGGTGTGTTGCCTGTTTTGAATGCTGCTTGATTGTCTTATGATTGTGGTACGAAGACTTTTCATATATACCCACGCGCAGAAACACGTTTCCGTGTTCATTCGTTTTAGGCATGCGCATAAACGGTATTTTCTCCCACAATTGTAATGTTCAAGATTAGGGAATAAAAGCTGGCAAAGTGATTGTTCGAATGTGTACGGGACGGTGTCGTCAGATACTGTCCATAGTTGTGCCGATGATTTTCGATGAGGTACAGCTCTCCAATCAGAGGTAACGAGGTACGCTTTTGTCTTCTAAATTTCCCTCATCAAGCATGCAAGGGAAAATTAGAAGACAAAGAAATCCTTTGTTTTCAACTAAATTTCCCGGGGAAATTTAATTGAAAACAAAGGATTTCTTTGTCTTCTAATTTTCCCCTGCATGCTTGATGAGGGAAATTTAGAAGACAAAAGCGTATGCATGGGTAATGAGGTAAATTAGTGATTAATCGTACCTCGCGAGACAAAGGATTTCGAGGCAACTATGGTATTACTTATAATAATAACATGACTAGAGGGAAATTTGCGATTAAATTGCCCGAGGCCGAGGGAAGATTTCCCAAGGCGAAGGGCGATTTAATCGTTAATTTCCCGACTAGCCATGTTATAAGTTTGTAATATTATGATCACCGAGGAAATCAGGCGTGGTGTGTTGGTCTGTTTTGAATGCTGTTTGATTGTCTTATGATTGTGGGATGAACACTTTTCGTATATACGCACGCGCAGAAACACATCTCTGTGTTCATTCTTTTTAGGCATGAGCATAAACCGAATTCTATCCCACAATTGAAATGTTCAAGATTGCGGAATAAAAACTGGCAAAGTAGGTCGTTTGCTGCATCCCGATATCGTTCACTTTCATTTCGCATGTCTTGGAACTGAAATATTTTTACGGGAACTAACACTTTCGAACATGCTGAGTTCAAATCCGGAAAGTTCCCGCTCCATGCAACTGCTATTTTATCTTCACTAATTTCACGACAAAGTTTTTCATTGTTCACCGACACGGATGGATGACGACAAACGATTATGTCACTCAAAAGAACCAATTTCTGTTAACCAGTCTTCCTTTAACAAAAGACAGTTTTGCTCGAATCATTTTGAGTTATGTAATCTTATGCGTGTTGGACGTAAACAACACATCTTGTCTACAACTTTGAGAAAGTACAGATAAGGCTTTCTGAAATCATCAGTTCTGGCTCTATCTCTATAAAATTGCAAGGACGTTAATGCTTAGTTTTTGGCTATGTCTCTGGGCTGAGAAATAATTCTTTACATGCGATCAAAATGTTTTATACAACGACGTAAAACGGTAAAGTCATGTAATGGTCTAATGGATCAGCATTTAAATTTCCAACACAGTTTTTGAGACGTAATTCAAGAGGTAACTTATCATTGCATTTGAACTATTATATCAGTTGGTGTTATTCTGTGCGATTAGCGAGTATTATTGGAAAGAGGGCTTTCATATACGTTGTAATCACCAAATAAACAGCTCATGCACACATTTCTCCACTTCGTCGTAAGTTTACAGAGCAGATTTTATACTTTGGCACTGATATTTGTCTTTAATGTGAACATTAATTGTTCTAGTTTAAGATTATTTAAGAGTGATCCTGTCGTAGGTCTTCTACCAGCAACCCATCGACAATATTTCATTTTAGTGTTGTCTTTGCCGTTCCGTTGGCTTCGCGTTACTTTTGTTTTAAATTCCTTGATCGCGTTAAAGGAGTTATTTCTCAACTCAGAGACATAGCCCAAAGACTTAACATTAACGTCCTTGTGATGTCCTTGTAACGTCCAGAACTGAGGATTATAGAAAGCTTTATTTGTACCTTCTCAAAGTTGTCAGGGCGGTAGCGAGGGGGTATTGGGGGGGGGGGGGGTTAACCCCCCCCAACTTTTTTAGAATTAATATATTCGGAAAATCGGGTTGGCCATTCGGAAAATTACGACAATGTAATCTTATGCGTGTTGGACGTAAACAACATATATTGTCTACAGGGGCGAAACTTGAGGGGGTATGGGGGGAGGTGTGACACCCCCCCCAAAATACGAATCAGTCTGGATTGGCAGGGCGAATTATCTGGATTGGCAGGGCAATCAAAGATTTTAAATGATAGAATGTAGAGTTATTAAGTAACTTACAGGGCTTTCAGAGGGAATTGAATAGAATTTATAGACCTAAATTTTACAGATATTGATAAAAAAATAAGGGTTTCACCCATGTTTTAACAGGAATTTGTACGGAAAAAATTTTTTGACTCTTAATTTAACTGGTTTATGTTCGGAAAAATTTTTCGACCCTTTTTTTTAATGTCCGGAAAAATTTTTTTCAATTGAATTTGAATGCTGACCCATTACATAAGATTACCATTTTACGTCGTGGTATAAAACATTTTGATCGTATGTACGGAATTATTTCTTAGCCTAGAGACATAGCCCAAAGACTTGACATTAACGTCCTTGTGATTTTATAGAGATAGAGCCAGAACTAAGGATTTTAGAAAGCGATATCGGCACCTTCCCAAAGTTGTAGACAAAATATGTTGTTTACGTCCAACGCGCTTAAAATTACATAACTCAAAATGATCCAAGCAAAACGGTCTTATGTTAAATGTAGAGACTGGTTCATAGGAATGAGTCATTTTGAGTTATGCAATCGTGTGTCATGATCATCATCCATCCGTGTCGTTGAACAATAAAAAAATTTGTCGTGAAATTAGTGAATAGGTCTACGGAGCGGGAACTTTTCGGATTTGAACTCAGCATACTTGAAAGTGTTAGTTCCCGTAAAAATATTTCAGTTCCAAGAGATGGGAACACGTTTACTAGGGCCTTCTAGGCACTTTTCGAGGTCACAGCAAACGGCCTACAGTGATCGTTCGTATGTGTAAGGGACGGTGTCGTCAGACACTGTCCATACTGTTGTGCCGATGATTTATATCTGATAAAACACTCCTACTCGTGTTTTAAATAGTACATAAACCATTTAATCATTAGGCTATAAATGTGTGTGGAATTTTAACCAATTTCAAGATTAATGATGCTCTTCAAAAATATCAGTGTGATGTCATTTGCATAACAAACAAAGTTGAATATATTGGGAAGGAAGAGTGCTACAAATATTCTATACCAAAGAAGTTATATAGTCATTTTAAGTGATCTTTGCAATTTAATCGAGAAAAGATTGGGTAAAATTTCGTGTGATAAGCACTGTATGTTCGGATATGTTTCTAAAGCGTGCACATGGGAAGAGTAGTGTCGTGTTTTCGCGCAAAAAATAAGAGTTTTTAGAGGAGGTATAGGCCTATTTATGTTACGCAACACGCGCCCAAAACTAGCGACTGTAATATACCATTTGGTTATGACTAGCAACATTCAAAAGATTTTAATTTTTGATGCGTTTCTGAATCGGCAAACAAACTCAATTAATGTATTGAGTATGTTTAGTCATTTAGTGCTTTATATGTACTATTTAAAGCACGCGTAGAACTGAGTGTTTAAATGACTTAATTAAAAACGACCCATCTTATGAGTTCATTGGTGAATTATTTTTAAAAATAATCATCGTCTAAGGCGACAAAATTAAAGCTAAAATTTATGTAAATTAACATAGTTTTCACATATAAATTATTGAATATTGAATGAATTAGATTAATTATTAATGAATTTTTGAAGCACATATAAACACAATTATTGTTGTTTATATCGTTTCCCCACAAGATAAACACTCTGTTATAGAAACTTATTGTTTCAATAACAAACAAGGTTGAATATCTTGGGAAGGAAGAAAGCTACAAGTATTGTACCAAAGAGGTTATAGAGTCATTTTGGGTGATCTTTGCAATGCAATCAAGAAAAGATTGGGTGAAATCTCGTGTCATAAGTACTTAAATTTAAAAGCAATTGACATGTTAAGCTCACTAGGCTCACCATGGTTTGATTACTACAAAACATAGCGAGTCCTGTTGAAAACGATCGAAATCGACTGTTTAAAGTAACGTTTAGGTTGAATTTTAATCACAAGTTTCACAGAAATACAGATATAAATCACAACGGTCACAAACGTTTCCTCTACAAGTCACGCCATGTCACGGGGTCACGCCATATCACGTGATTTCCAGTTACCTTATATGAATGTTAAATGAAGTCTCCGATAGCCCGAACGACCTTAGGCATCGCTTTATATTCGGTGTGTGAGTTTGTTAGCACAGATAAGTTTGTTTTTGTTAATCTGTTAGTTCGGAATCATAAGCCTTGGTATTTATTCAAAAATAGTATGTCTTCGCGCTTGTCGTGCACTTGCTTAAGCCGCCAACGTGCTGTTTTGCGCATGTTCTAGGGTACCACACTGTAGTACTACGTTTGGTTTGTAAGAAGTTTAGAAGTTTTCCATTTCTTCCGAACCCATTAAAAGCAACTGCACCACCACTCGCCAGTTTTAAAAAGTATAGTCATTTTGCTTTCTAACAAACCCTTTCGATTAAACGTTTCGATAAAATTTCCGTCGGGGTTTTCAACTTTATTTCGGTTAATCAGACTGCAGATGATATGGCGTAACTACCAAATACATCGGGTATCGGTATAGATGTCTCGTATGTGCATGCGTATACAAATGCACCTTCAGAAGTAAATTCTTCGAAGAATTTCCTTTTGTTTGATGCCAAATTTAACGTAGTGTTTACGTCCCCAGTTTGGTATGCAAATTGCTAGCTTCAATGTTTATTTACAGTTTTGAGAGATGGTTTATTTTCAGTTTAAGGTGGCTCGATGTAGGCCTTGAAATAAAATGTTGATTACTTCTGATTTATTGGTAAACTTTGGGAATTTTTCTTGATAAACTTCGATGAACTTCAAAACATACAGAATACAAAAGAGAGTACATTGTTCATAATTACTACGTCATGCATAATTACTACGTCATGCATAATTACTACGTCATGCATAATTATGATAAGTTATCGCGATAATGTCAATTATTTTCTACACATTCCCCCCTTGATTAACCAAGGTCAATCAACTGTCCATTGTCATTAATCAATAAATGTCAACACAACGTCTCGCAGCTTAATTAACAGATCAATATTTACAATCAAGTATTAAAGTCTTGTATTGCATTAGGCACATAGTCTCGAACGAACTTTATCTGTGGAACAGTCCCTGGGTTTTTCGTAGAAATTTCAATTGGATACAATCGTTGAATCGGTCTTTGTAGTTGCTGCACTTGACCTCCAGACGATGTTCTAATAGTTGCTGCACGTACATTCCCGTCTCGACCACGCATTAAATCTTCAACTCTACCGACTTTCCATAGCTGTCGAGGAATTTTATCTTCATGAACCACAACAATGTCTCCCTGGCTGATCGAATCACCTGCTGAACCATGCTTTTAATAGTTTGTGCTGTTCTCATAGTTCCGTCAAATATTCCTTACGCCATCGTTCCCAGAAATGATTTAATACTCGAGTCAGGAACCTCTCTCTCCTTCTTGCATCATCAACTAGGTTGTCGTTGGTTTTCTTTTCCTGCGTTATTGGATTACTTAACAATCGTCGACCAACACACATGGTTGAAGGCGTGAGTGGTTCGCACATTTCTTCGTGCACGTACGTAGTGGACGCGAATTTAGAATTCCTTCCACTTGAATTAAAACAGTCTCGAATTCTTCAAAGGAAACACGAGCATTGCCGAGGGTCTTTTTCAAACATCGTTTAACACAGCGCACCAAGCGTTCAAAAAATCCACCCCACCATGGGGCACGAGCGACATTAAATTTCCAAGTGATACCATACTGCTGTATGAATTTCTTTACAGTAGAATTCTTGAACGTCTTCCCATTGTGCGATACAAGGAAGCTAGGTACTCCGCGTCGTCCTATGTAACGCTGTAGACTTCGAACGTAAGCTTGCGCAGAAAGATCAGGAGCTAGTTCCAAATGAATGCCGCGTGCAGAGGCACATGTAAACAAGGCGATGTAAGCCTTGTACGTCGTCTTAGCTCGAGTGTAAACATTCTTTACGACACCGAACCTGCAAAGTCCACTCCTAACTGCGTATAAGCGAAGTGTTCAGACACTCTAAATTGAGGTAGTGGAGGTGGCAATGGTGCTCGGTAACATTTGCCTTCAATTCGTTTGCATGTAGTACATCCGGAAATTACCTTTCGAACTTCTTGTCTTCCCTTAACTACCCAATACTTGGATCGTAATTCGATCAATGTCTCGTTAACCCCATTGTGCATGACTCGGCTATGACATTTTCTAACGATCAGTGTTGTGTTATGATGACCCCTTGGCAAAACGGCTGGATGACGTGTACAGTAAGGTAATCGAGTGAAATCCAGTCTTCCTTGCGATCTTAAAATTCCATCCTCATCTTCGAATAGTCGCAACGACCTTTTTCTTTGCTTGAAATTAGGCTCTGCTCGAAAGTATCTCTGGGCGTCTTTTGTCCACGAAATTTCTGCTTCGGACAATTCGATTTCGTCTAGCTCCAAGGATGATGGTCGGCGTTCTTTCATTTTCCGCACACTTTTTACGAAGCGAACCACGTAGCAGGTGACACGAACGAGTTTCTCATAATCGCTGTAATTCTTACAATCGATTAACTCGCCAATAGTTGATTTCTCATCCTGAACCAAGGTTGTAGACACAGATTGTACTTCTTCAAATTCGGGCAATTGATCTACGAAATTATCCCCTTGAAACTTGGTATTCTTTGGCCAGCCAGACTCGTCACCTTGCAGGAAGTCCGGACCACACCACCAACTACGCATTTCTTTCAATTCCGATGCAAGTGAACCACGAGAAAGAATGTCCGCGGGATTTTGGTCGGTTGGCACATGACGCCACGATTTCGGATCAATTAACTTCCTAATTTCTACAACTCGATTTTGAATAAACAGTTTATACTCTTTTCCAGTCCCTGTAATCCATCACAGGGCAATCTCTGAATCCAACCAACAGACAACGCGATCAATCTTGTATTTTCCTTCCAGTTCACGTCGAACATGTGACATTAATCTTGCAAGCACCAGCCCAGATAACAGTTCTAGTCTCGGAATTGTTTCTCCACCTATGGGAGCGACTTTTGACTTGGATGCAACGAGTTGACACGAAACAAGCGTTCCTGTTCTGATACGAATATACACTACTCCTCCGTACGCTTTCTCCGAAGCGTCACCGAATCCGTGTAATTCTACTGATCTGATTTCCTTTCGATCAATCTGAGGGCTATAGCATCGATTCAAATCGACTGTCGAGGTTTCTTTCATATTTGTCAACGCGGATTTCCACGATTTCGCTGTCTCATCTTCGAGAACATCATCCCAGGTAATGTTCTTGTCCTTGAAAATGGCTTGAAACAGTATTTTCAGTAAGGTCGTAATGGGGGACAAAAGTCCAAGAGGGTCGTACACCTTAGCGATTGAACTTAACACAATTCGTTTTGTAACTGATTCTTCTGTCAGATAAATAGTCAGTCCGTCAAAACTGAATACCAACTTGTCGCTCTTTGTATTCCAGGTTATGCCGAGAACCTTTGGGAACTCTTCCTCAGGATTCACTTGCGGTAAACCTGTCTTCGAGAAGCTCTGATCTTCTTCCCAATCCTCGCATGTCTTGGTCGTATCAGACCCTTCAATGCTGGCAATCTTCTTCCCCAATACGTCGCTGTTCGTTTGACATTTACGCATATTAAAACCTCCGTCCTTAAATCTTTTCTTCAACTTATCATACAGTGAATAACCCTCGGATACACTTGAGGCTGTAGGCTTGAGATCCGTTTAACAGAAAAGGGCTCGAGTTAACCCCAAAGACAACTCTTGTGAATCTTCTGATAACAATTTCTGGATTGTCCTTTGTTATGTCCAAAGAAACCGTAGAAAATCTCGATTATCTGGTGCAATTGAGACATTTAAGAACGCCTTTTCAATATCGCTTGTGATGCCAATGCTCTGCAGGCGAAATCTCAATAGAATATCAAAGATTAATGGAGTGAGAGATGGCCCTGCATACAAACAGTCGTTTAAACTTGGACCATCCTTCTTTGCAGACGCATCGTACACGACACGAAGCTTAGTTGTCTTCTTATCCGTACGTAGAACCGCTCGATGAGGCAGGTAGTGAATCCTTCTTGGTGAATCTTTCTTAGTGAATTTTTCTTCATTAGATACTGGTTCAATAATGTTGACTTGAAGTTCTTCCTGAATGACTTGAGCATACTGTCTTAACAATTCTGGATTTGATTTAAAACGTCGCACAAGACTTTCCAATCTTGTCTTACTCGACTGATAGTTGTCTGGCAGTGGTGGATGGGTTTCCTTAAAGGGCAGTCTGACTTCATATCTTTCACCATCAAATGTGATATCGTTCAAGAATTTGTCATAAACAGCTGGCTCATTCGACTTTATTCCAAGGGGTTCTAAGTCCCAGAATGTTTTGATATCTTGTTCAAGTGTGTTCTCTTGAACAACTTCAGATACTACCCTTAGAACATGGGTCTCACTAAGATTCACAGTCGACTCATTTGTACAGCTTTCACCTTGGACAGGACCTGATAAAACATAACCCAATTTGGTACTCAATGCAACTGGAGCCGAACCAGAATCGCTACGAACAACTTCCTCAGAGACTAACAACCAATAGTAATCAGCACCAGTTAATAAATCGATATTCAGATCTGATGAGTGGGTTATGTCATCTGCTAACTTCAATGATTGTAAATGACTGTACTTATGTTGATGCAAATTAATGGATTGGTTACTAATGGGTGAACAGATGGTGGGCACAACGTAGGCAGTAACATAAACTCTTTCCCTACTTGGAGTCTTGATTGCTAGTTGGACAATGTCACACTTCCTCAGTTGGGCATGCGACTCGCCAAAGGTTTTTATCAACAAGGTATCACTACCACTCGAAGGGAGGCCTAGGGATTTCTGGAGTCTTTCTGTCACATAACTCCGCTGGCTACAGCTATCAAAAATCATTCTAATATTCTGTGTGCTACCAGGTGTTTCCACATGTGACACTTGAGCTCTAGCAGTTTGTAAGAGCACATTATTTTTTGTACTAACAAACATACTGGTTGATGGTGTTCCGATGGCTTCAGAATCAAATTGTGGTGTAACAACTGAGTTTGGTGGGTGGAGGGTACTTGCGGGACAAACTGGATTACCTGGGGAGTACGGAAATTGAGGTGCATGCATGTTTGTTGCTGGATAGGTTGGTACAAATGGGTTGCTGGATGATATATTTGTCTGTTGTGGTGTAAATGGAAATGCAGAGGCATTTGGTACATGTGGGGTATTGGAATGACAAGGTGGGCCAACTGGGTAGTATGGGGGTTGATGTACAAGCATGTTTGTTGATGGACATAAGGGTACAAATGGAGGATTTCTTTGTTGTGGTATATTTGGGTTAATTGATTGTGGGGTGTAGGTCTTAGGCTTACTACGGGTTTCACATATGGATGTATGATGATTATTACCACAGTTATAACAGGGTTTTCCCGATTTGCAATCTCTAACTAAGTGGCCAGTTTTAAGACATTTGAAGCACTTACCCCGTCGACGCAGAATCTGCTTTCTAGCAGAGATATCGGTCACAATCGTACAGTTAGATGATGGATGGTTCCCATTACAAAATGTACACCATGGCCCTTCCCTTGATTGAACACTCTTGTTCTCTGTTAGCAAGGCAGCTGTAGATGATTGATAACGATTGATATATTTCCCTTTGTCTCTTTGACTGAAATGTTGTTCTTTTCGCTGACCAGTACCACTGATAAGTGGCACATTTCTCTCGCAGTTGCAATTCTGTATTAAATTTCTTGAGAAGTGGTCTAATTTCCACTCACCAGATGGCAAATCCCTTGTAATAATAATCCTCAATTCTTCTGGAATCTTTGACATAACAACTGGAGCAAGAAATGAACCATATGTATCTGGAGAAACACCAACATTTCGTAGACTTCGAACATGCGATTCCAACTTGTCATAAATATTTCTCAGTTTCTTCACCTCACCCATTGATGTAGCTTCAGGTAGTTTCAACAAGGAATCCATTTGACTTGAAATAACAACTTGCTTATTCCCATATCTTTCCTTTAGTAATTTGATAGCTTCACAATAATTTTCCTTTGTAAGCGAAAATCCACTGATTGTTTCTGCTGCAGAACCATGTAATAATGATTTCAAGTAATTGAATTTGTCCACATCACTTAATGACGAGTTTGACCCAACTGCAGAACCGAATGAATCCCAAAATGCATGCCAGTCAACAGGATTACCCGAGAATTTATTCAGAGATAATTTAGGTAATTTAGCCTTGACGGGTGCAGTACTTGGTGTAAGAACTGGTTGATGTGGACTCACTTGAACTTTTGCATTTTCCGTCAATACAATCTCAATTTGAACGAGGTATTCGTCAACTGTGGCATTAAACTCTGAGCTATCAATAATTTCCTTCTCGATATTATCTTTCGCGTCCAAAAGATCAACAATTTCACCATTTATGCTTTCCAAGAGAGCAATTTTATACCTTCTAAAATTCGTTTATTTACCTGTAGCTTCCAACAGATATCTTCAGTAATTTCACCAGCAATCAACTCACGAGATTTTGTCATAACGCTTTCTGCAAACGTACGGTGGCCTTGACGTGCCTTGATTTTCTTCTTGACATCCGCGACCGCCATACTTGATATATTTCAACGAGATTCAATACAAATATTTCGACAAAATTCCAACTTTAAACATTTGAATTTACTCTAAACTAGACTCAATACTTCCCGGGAGTCGGCACCATGAAATAAAATGTTGATTACTTCTGATTTATTCGTAAACTTTGAGAATTTTTCTTGATAAACTTCGATGAACTTCAAAACATGCAGAATACAAAAGAGAGCACATTGTTCATAATTAGTACGTCATGCATAATTACTACGTCATGCATAATTATGATAAGTTATCGCGATAATGTCAATTATTTTCTACAGGCCTATTAATCCACACAGGAATCGCGAAACCAAATATTTGTGCTACATGAGCAAACCCGCTTAGCAATTCGTGTCCGTGGGTAACATAACGAAAGAACTTTGTGTGTGTGTTGGTGTTATGTACTCGGGTGAAAATGATGCTTGCGATGTTACTCTAAGTGTGCATCCACACCGGGCAAGCTGAAACGTTTGCCTGACAACGGTGGGAATCGAACCTGCGACCTTTGGGATACTAGTCCACCAACTTCCAATGCTAGCTCTACCAACTGAGCTACGAGTATATGTTTTTGAAAATCTACCAACTTGACCTCGTATCTCAGTTGGTAGAGCATTGGAATAGTATCCCAAAGGTCGCGGTTTCGATTCCCAACGTGGTCAGGCAAACGTTTCAGCTTTCCCGGTGTGGATGCACACTCAGAGTAACATCGCAAACATGATAACTAAAGAATTTACAAATAGACTACACAGAAGCCCGACTTCTTGGTTTCTCCTTGGTCATCAAAATGCTGACGCCATGGGCCCAGCCAGTGCGCGTTTGAGAGGCATTCACCCTCCTGAAAATATTCAAAATGGCGGACGTCCATGGGGGTAATGCCTCTCATAAGCGCACTGGCTAGGCCCATGGTGTCAGCTTTTTGATGATGAATCATGGCGTGGTAATCGTGGAATCGACCTTCTGTATGTCTTTATTCTGTGATTGCAGCTTGCATGCTCACGTCATTGTGCGTGTACAGCGGCGTCAAGTTTTTACGAGGAAAACGACAATTTTGCGTTTTTAAAGAAAATGGCATTACAGAGTTTTTTATATTTTGCTACTGTTAGTTTATGTTCTAAGTAAAGCAATGCGCGACTTACTTAATTACCGTGCTTCTTTAACAGCTGCATGAGGAAATAGCTAAGCTATTTTAGACTATGTTTCGTACGCGTGTGGTGCCATAGAAACGAACTTATGTGTTATCAAAACGTAATTTGAAACAAGAAATGTTAAAATATAGTGAACATCTCGATATCTGCTGCATGTCTGTCAAATTGTTGTGTACGAAACAATGCATTCTGATTGTAGTGACAATGAACCAAAATAATACATCTCTCAAAAGTGTAAATAAACACTGAAGAAGGTGATTTGCATACCAATTAAGGTGGAGAGATCTGTTGAAAACAATCATCCCGCGTGGCCTCGCGGACAGTAATCGCATCGCCTATAACCATGTAAAACAAATGTCCAGTTGAACAAGCAAAGACTTGGATAACAGTTAAAGTAATATTATCGTAGTTTTTGCTTTGGTATATCTAAAGCAAGCGTGAAGTCACGTTTGTCAATTGCGGTAGACATGTAAATTAAAGGTGAATGCACAAGGCGGATTGGCATGTAGAGTCATGTACATGTTAGTACTGAGTATCCAAGTTAGTATTGAGGTTAGGGTTATGATTTGGGTTAGGATTGGAGTTTAGGTTAAAAATGTCTCGAAATTTGCGTTCGTATGCCATTCCGCACTCATTCCGCATGTCAGTATGCTTGACTCTGTTTGGATATTTAGCTCGAAACGTAGAACCAGCAAATATTCCCAATTTTCCTTAATATTTATACCAGTGCATTTCGCCAAATAATGCCAAATATTATTCGTGAATGACGTACCTTCTGTTTTCTTTTCACAATTTTTAGACATTCAGTGGCATCAACGATGCAAGCACTCAACACGTAAAAGTTCTTTCGTATCCTATATTTGCAAGGTTTTTAAGATTTCGTCCAGCCTTTTCGTCAAGCGTGTATCCAGGAACTGGTTCCCATATGTGTGCTTTAAGGGTAGAAGTTAAAGGCTGTGAGAGTAAAGGTAAGCAGTTTCCACAAGATAAGGAATTGTCAGATCCATATTTGCATGCAGGATCTATAGTGCCCTGTTTCTGTTTCTTATATTAGGCTTCTAAATACTATGATTTATATATATAGTTTTACTTGCTTGCTGATTTACGCTGTTCCGGGCATAAGCCCGAAGCGAGGGTACTATAAATTCCGCTCGGCTATTTACACCCGGGGAAGGAAAAGCATTAGCAAAGTCTAAAGTTCATCAATAATCGCGAGCGCGTGGCTATGTTTGATCGTGTCATGGGTGGACCTCCTCACTGATCTCAAAAATATGGCTGTTTGCCAGGAGTAGAATAAGCATTGTTGTATAAATTCATTGTTGTATAAAAAATTCTTTGTTGGATAGTTAAACGGAAATGGCAATATAATATTTTATTTTCTCATTTGAAAGAACTTTTGAAACTACATATTAACTTCTTTTACCGATTTTTCATATCTTGCTTAGTTCTTGAAATATTTTTCCTTGAAGTAATGAGATGTTCGCCATCTTGGATAAATTTTTGATCTAATTAACGGTAGTTTTGGTGACGTCACAACAGGGAATAACCATATAAAAGTATTTGTTGCTGACCAAATACTGATTGGCAGATGTTTTAAAGATTTTGAATTATCTTGATATTTCGAAGGGCAGATAGAGTATAGTTTTGACTGCAAAATGATTAGTGGTTGTCTAGATAAAAAATATTGCGTGACCCTTGTTGTGACGTGACATGCATATCTACAAAAATTGAAGATGGCGGACATTTCATTCCTTTCGATCAAAATATTTGCAGAAGTAAGCAAGATATGAAAAAACGATAAAAGATTATTATATACAGTCTTAAAAGTTCTTTCAAATGAGAAACTAAAAATATATATTGCCATTTCTCTTTAAAAGTTTATTTTTGCTATTTTATACAAAAAGATATAAAGTTTTTTAAAAATTAAAAAATAATCGTGTTCCTATGGCAACACTTGAGTTGATGCGCAACGCGAGGCTGCGTGCAGCGTTGGCCAATCCCAAACACCTCATGTTAAATCAACGTTTGGAAAATATGGGCGAGGGGTTGCTGCATGCATGCATTTCTATAGTAATATTCTTAATATGCCCAATACTCACAGTGTGGAAACCAATTTTAGCTGAAAATGTCAGCGTTATTAAATAATGCTATTTATTATATAAACATAAGTGTTATGTAGAGTTTTTGGCCACTGAGAAAAATCGTATTTAAACACACGTAAAAATACGATATTTTTACGTGTGAAAATATCATTTGTTGTAAAACGCATTGCCACGGACGTTTTATTGTTTTTCACTGAATATATTTTGTTTATATAATAAAAATACATTGGTGCTTGGAAATACCAGATTTATTTCTCGTGTTGAACATGATATCTCACTCGTTTGCTGCGCTCACTCGTGAGGTATCATGTTCAACACTCGAACTAAATCTGGTATTTCCGCGCACCCAGGTATTATTCTCTATATACATCATTGATCGTCATCATCATCTAAGTTACTGTAACTGGATTATTGCCATGTGACCAAAAACGAATGGCAACAATACGGTCAAATGTCTCGGGCATCCAGCGGGATTGGACAATGCTTCGACAGCAAATTTGAGCAATAGTTTTCTGGCCAAATTACAGCACGTGTCTGCGATTGTAACTGCGTCAATTCTGAAGTCAAATGCACCCATGTATGTAGCAATACACGGCAACTTCGCCATTTTCGGTTGCAACCAAGGGCGAGAAAAGAGTAATGTCAGGCGTTAAAAAAACACACCGCCAACTTTAATTGAACATATCCCACTCCTGTTCAGTGTTAGGAGATTATCAGGAACATATATGACTTTTCTTTGAAAGTTTCTTAGAATTTGCATCTGCGTTGGACAGAAAAGTTAAGGCACAATTACGGTTCATTTAGGCACGATTCATTTTGAGTAAAATAGCTTTTGGGTGAAAGAATAACACCACAATGAATGCTAAATATGGCGAGAAAAGAAAAGGGGAGGCGGGGAATTTGTGAAGCCTCTCTTCCCCCATACTGCATGCTCTTTTCAAAATGATAGCTAATTACGCAGTATATATACCGCATTTTACTGGAAAAGAAAATCATAAAAATTCTATTTGCTTTTCAAATATTTCATATATGACGCTGGTGGTGACACTCAGGCAATAAAAAACAGGACTCCGTGCATGCCCAAGAGTTGACCTTGATGCTATCAGGGCAAGCACAGCGAGTACTGGTTGAAATGGAAGCCGTTGCCTAGGGGGAACGATGACAGCTACTTTCAAAATCAGGATGAGATTAACATGAACGACATTCAGTTCACATTATCAACGATGTCAACGACGAGAGCAAGAACCAGTTTTACAGCTGATATACACACTATATATAGGCTCCGCAGTAGGTGTGGGTGTTAACGCCAAGGTTGGTTACGGAAATATTGGATGGCAGAGCAGTTTCTGGAACACCATAAACTTGTAAAGTTTGTTTATTTGTGTGCATCATCGGTGGAAGTATTATTATCCACAAGAACATTTATAGAGACGTTGATGTAAATTCACCAAAAAAGCAGAGATAAAAAAAGTCCATCAGTTTATCGGTAAAATATGCGAGCCAAGAGAGGATCCTCGCCTTGTACTAACCAGCCCAAATCAAGATAAATGACTTCTGAAAGAGACATGCAGTAAAGGAATAACCCGTATAAATCTCGTTTACAAAAAAGGATTTCTATGCCTCCACCAATAAGCTTGAAGAGAGAAAAGTGAAAGACTAAGATTATAAACCAACTATTGTAGATGAAGGGGACAAAAATAGAACTTCGCGGAAGGAATTAGGCAGTGTCTTGTACAGCAATCACCCACTGAATGAATGTAGCCAGCTAACGAAAGGAAGATATTTATATTGGACGTGAAGAACGACAGTGCAACATACCGGATAATATCACCGAATCCACAGTGAGCCTGAACATACTGGGACAGTACGTGAAATGCTCGTACCTCTGTTTGGCTTGATTCCGAAAAAGGGGGACCACAGACCCTGTTCAATACACAGAGATCCCACAATGTTTACACCAGCTAGGGAACTTTTTTAATAGAATTTTTGTGAATTAATTGAAGGATCCGATGATGTTGACAAGGGAATACTGCATGGTATATTGTATTGCGAGGGCAGTTCTACATTATCAAGTAAAACTGCCCTGCGTATCATCCTGCAGACCATGCAGTGAAATTCGCTCATTTACGCAACATTAAATTTTCACTAAATGTAATATAGGATGCTAAAAAGTTGCCAGTTTTCACGTCGCGGCCTATTATTTGACGATTTCAACAAATATGTTGTACAATGTTCAGAAGACACGGGCATCAGTTTAGAAAAGTCACTGCTTGTTTTTTTTTATGTTTTACGAAGTGTTCAAGACAATAAAAATCCCTTGGTAAACATCTTCGTAAATTCTATTATTTTTGCATGTTTGTAAGATACTTGCACTGTCTTAGTATAGGCGTGAATGTAACGTATTTGTAATTGTAATTATTATACATTGTAGTAGCTGCATGCGTTTTGACTGGTTAATAGCTTACAGCTAAATATGGAAATCACGCAACCTACACATAACACAGTTATCTGTTAGCAGATAAGTGAGTCATGTGTAGGTTGAGCCCGCGGTATGTAATTTTGTAAGAAGCTGTAGTTTTAAATATATAAATAAAAACATGGAAAAAAAACGTGAACGAGCGGCGTTTTCGTGAATGCTTTGTGCAAAAAGCAGATCTTTTTGGCATTTTATCAGAACTTTAGTAGGTAAATGGGATTTCTAATATTTTATGCTGTTATTGTGATATTTTACATCGTTTTCACTGCTTTGTTTGAGAACCAAAGTTGTTTTGTGCGACATACTCATTGTTTGCCGAAAGAGTTAAAGAAGATGCAATCTATAACACTTATCTCGACCTTGATAATTGTGGATATCACAAAAACTTCATCCAATAACTGTTTATTATTAGTGTAGCTATTATTGTATTCGCAATCGTTATATTTGCTGCCAATTTCTTTTCTAGATATCTGGTTCAATCCAGTTCCTCTTGGCATGAGCAGTAAATTGATTTTGGACTCGCAAATGAAAGTTTCGTCCTCGAAGTTCTATACATCCGGTGCCGATAATGGAAGAAAAGATTTGACAGCAATACCTAATGTCCGACATGGTGGTTGGATAGCAGCAGATCATGATAGTGATCCTTGGTTTCAGGTTGATTTTATTGTCAATGTGACTGTCAACATGTTATATATGCAAGGATTGTCTGGCACGAACCATAGTGTGACAAAGTACACAATTGCTTCGAGCGATGATGGCGAAACATTCTCCGATTACAAAACAAATAACCAGCAAACTGCAAAGCCAAAGGTAAGATGTAAATTCTACTCACTGCAAATCAAGGCGCGTATACATGTAAGCGCGTTTCTGCAAACTACTGTACAGGGTGTATCAAAAAAAGCGCAATCCTCGACTGAAATGTAAATTGCTAAACAAATAATAGACGAAAACGTTAAAGTTTACATTCATTTTAAAGCGTAGCCATTCAGCTTTCTAACAGTGGGTTGTTTCTTAAATTTGACTCATTGGTTCGCGGGTAATAATACTTTACGTTATTGCGATTGGAGATTAAAAAAATTGAGATGGAATAACAAATCGTTCTCATGAAAATAACTGATTTTTTCATTAAAACAAAAAAATGTTGCATTTTAATAAATGGATTGTAACAATAAGTATAATTACGGCTTTTCTTCCACTATTTTTAACACAGTTTGAAACTTCAAATGCGATATAATTTTGGCTTGGACCATCTAAGCTGACTGACATCAGCTTGCTATAATTTCTGTTTACATTACATCGCAATTCGATGACACTCTGGCTCAGACACCAGAATGTTTTGATTCTATGATTTTTAGCATTCGTTTAGGATTTTCAAACAACCTGGTCTCTTTTAAAATACTTTTAATTTGTTCTTACGTGGTTTTCCAGATGTAGTGACGACAACATTAAAGTTTAAAGAAGAAAATTCTAACATTTAAACCGACTAAACAATAACATAGTAAACTTGCATAATTAAACAGCAACTAAAAATGATAGGTTTTACTAAATCTTTTCCTGTGCAATTATTACTAGCATTGGAGACAAGGATAATAGTTTGTTTGAAAGAGAAAAGAACATGCTTTGAAGTAAGCCTAAAAGCGTTTAACTAGAAATAGTATTTCGAAAGTTATTAAGCACAAAAGATGAATTGCGTTTATTTTGATACACCCTGTATACCGTTCCGTCTGTTCTTCGGGAGCCAGTTGTTCAAAGCTGGATTAGCGCTAATCCTGGGTTAAAATTTAACCCGCTGTTTTGGTTGTGTATTTCTATGTATACGTCCGTTTATTATCTTCAGAAAGGAAAACCCCTGTTGATCCAGACACGATTTCTGAAGAAATATTTCCAAGTTTATCAACAAGCTGTTGGGGTTTTAGGTTAACCTAGGGTTAAGCTAACCATCGTTCGAACAACCTACCCCAGACCTTAACACCTGCTTTCTATGTGGTCGTAACTGTCTCATCATAGAACCATAGTCTTTATCAGCATCCATGTTAGGACGGCTTAGAATGTATAACTTTTTTTTCTGATTTCCATGATATGCAACTATATATGGTAAACGATAAAGCATTTTGTTTTCATCTGGTGGTCGGTTGTACGAAGGCCGGGTAGCGCTACCCACCTAATAGTGATTTTTTCAAGCTTGGTAAAATTTACCGTTGATTGGCATAACCCAGATTAAAATCAACAGGGAAGGCTAGTAGATGCTGTGTCACAATAGCGGAAGTCAAACAATTATGCCACATGATTTGTTGTGACATCACTTGCAAGGCTGAATACATCTAAGCTCCCTAATTTTCAAATTATGTCGTAGACCGATTTGAAAAATGGTTGACATAATTATCTTTCTCCCAAAATGAATTTCGACCAAGGTAATCACTGCCGCATTATAGAAGGCTATTAATTTACGAAATATAAATATAATACCATGAATATTTTCCTTGAGAAATTAAATCTTTAAAATACCAAAGGTTCTGCTAGATTTAAAGAGTCATTGTCAACCACAATGCATTTGTTCACATCTTACCTTCGGAAGTGGCGAATAGCAACAAATGACGATTATAAACATTTCTTTGGTGCAATTTTAGTATAAAAAAGTTAAAATGAGCAAGTATAACCATAGGATGGTAGTAATATATTATGGATTGAAAACCGAATCATCTATTATTCCGCCATCCTAAATGGCCGCCAAGCAGGTTTGGGCGCACAATGCATTGTGGTTGACAATGACTCTTTAACAAAGAAGATTGGCTAGCCTCGTTCTGGTGCTTTTTGTGCTCTTCAAAGGGTTATAATTTCACTTGCCTAGATTGTTTTCATTCTTGAACTGTACGCTTTGCCTTAGATATCAGTCTCTGTTGAAAAATTGTTTATTAGCTTGGTAATGCATAAAATATAAATTGTGATGCCTATAGTTTTCGAATCGGAGAAAAACACATATCATTTCCGCATTGTTTTGCATGGCATCCATGTTCTAAAAATCCTTTACTTCATTTTGCGATGTCTGAAGACGGACCGCATGCACGAAGCGTGCATGGCATTAAATGAGAAACAAAAAAGTATCAGAGAGGTGTCAACGCTGGATCTCTTTAACACATATATTATTACTTTAGGTATTTAGCGTCATTTCCTGGCAAGATATTTTCCCGCACGTCTTCGCTCGCTTTATCCGGATTCACCCAAAGGAGTGGAATGGTTCATGTGCAATGAGGGTGGAATTTTATGGTAGATATAAAGGTATGTACAAGTATGTATGGTGTATGACTAGAAATTAACACAGATTACGACACTCTGTAAACAGTACTTACTCCAAAAACTTCTATAAGATTAGGTAATCCAGACGACTGTAACAATACATACGCAGATAACTGTAGAGACGAATAACGATTTGCGATTTACTGATGAATACAATTCATTAAATGATATATCGTTAAACAACCGTAAAGTCTGTTTTCTACTAGGAGAATTTATTCGAGCTTAAGCGACTTTTTCGTCGGCAAACGCGATGCCGACAAAGGAAAAAGTCGCTTCGTGCGAACAACTTCGCCAAGTGGAAAACGGGATTAAATCAGAATTTTCCTAAAAAATTATTTCTAAGATTCGAGGATGAATTTACTTAAATGATCGTGATGTCGATGTACTGGCGTTTAGAGAAACTAGACTTGAATCTGATTTTCCAAAAGAATTAATTTTTATCCATGGGTATAATTGGATTGGTAGAGATAGAAATAGGCTTGCTGGTGGGATTGGCTTTTATATTATTATGAAATAATAATGCTGACATCGAAGTACTAACTGTCGAAATATCTAAATATGAAACCAAACCTTTTATAATAAGCAAGATATGAAAGCATTTAGAATAAGGCCAAACCCGTAAATGTAGTAACACAGGTCGAAATAATTTGAAATAACTACATATATTTCTCGTCATAACTTTGTCAATATAGTAGGTACGACGTACATTCAACTATATTTGAATTCCTCAAAGTCTAGCGATCACAAATATATATAAATTCTGTAGTCTGAGTTTTCGAAGAGCAATGAATAATTTGAGTTTTCGAAGAGCCGAATGAACTCAGGGAAACCATGACAAAATCAGAGCTACACATATTCGAATGTTGGGACAATAAAGCAGCTAAAAACCTAAAACAATGCATGAATGATGTAATGCTTTAGTTGTAAATAAGAGAAACTTGCTGAGAAATGAGTGAAACCGGTTTAGCCGTACTTTTCATGAGCCGAACTTAATTCATATTGTAGTGCACTAAAATAGGCTTCTATTTAATTTTGATTCAAGCAGGCGTGCTTTTCATGAGCCGTACTTGCAGGTAAGCTACGTGAAGCGTTCCTCTTTTGACTTCCTAACTCATTTGGAATTTTCCTCATTATACTTTGCAAATTTGAAAAATTCTTTGCAAACCCTTGAGGGGAATTTGCAATGTTCCTATCGGCTGTTGGGCCCTGTTGCGATATTCCAATAAAAAAAACTTTTCTAACTTCCTGTTCTGTTCTGAGAGTTGTCATATGGTGGATTATTTTTGTTTATAGCCAATTGCAACGCTTAGAACAGAACGGGAAGTTAGAAACTTGTAACAGGAAGTTACGAACTTCTAATAGGAACTCAGGAAAATTTAATCGCCTTTTAGCAACATTGCAAATTCCCTCAAGGGATTTGCAAGGGCGTTTTTAAATTGCAAAGGTAACGAGGAAAATTGCAATCAATTTAGAAACTCAAAAGAGGAACGCTTAACGTAGTTTACCTGTAATTAACTGCGCTTCTTCCCTTTGAATCCTGGGGCAAGTGACGTTCATAACAACAAAACTGACGGTCTTTTTTAAATATAATCTCATACGATCTTCGTAGTTCTCGTAATTAAACAGCTTTATAAAAAGCTATGCAAACTAAGCATGACACCTGGACGGAAAAGGATTATTTTCATAAGAAAATTGCTTGCGAAGAACAAAACAAGACGAAAATTGTTGCATAACTATCTTGATGGCCACTGTTACCCTGAGAAGAATAATGTTGCGAAATGCCATGCTGCACTGCCATAATGCATTCGATTTTTCGATACACATTGAATGCATTTTTATGTTGTTTCCCTTTACATGTGATACAGGCAGCCATGTTGTCAAATGATTCCCGTGTGGGTGCTAATTTTCGCGCGTGAGAACGAGAACAATAGAAGTATGCACATTTTACTATTCTCATGATTTATGCATTTAGAACGGCTAGTGACAAGTACGGCTGTATATGAATCAACCCCCGCTGCAGCCGTGAAACGCGCCAGAACCCTGCGAACTTTTTAATTCAGCCGTGTTTAATATGAGTACAGTGCTTATTTGATTCAGAAGCCGTACTTCTCGTGTACTTAATTCAGTTAATTAAGTTCGGCTCATGAATAGTGCGGGATCTAAAACCGGACCTGAATCGCCGCAACTGTTTAGCTTTGGAAACAGGGCCTTTTTTAACTATATAACTGGGGTTGAGGAAGGGGGTCAAAGTTCCCCCAGCCCCCATAGTGGGATGCGTCAATAATTTCAGCGCTGACGCTGATCGCCTAAGTTTTGGAATGTATATGGAATTCAACATCTCCGTACGGTATAAGGTTTTAAAACGCTGATTATGCTATAATTATCTTCTGGACTGAGATTTCATATGGATTTGTCAAATATCTTTATAAGAGACTGTCCTAAAAGGGGGCCAAATTTTCTAGGAAATATGGCGGGGGGGGGGGCAAATTTAAGGGGGGGGGGGTATTTAATTCCTATTCATGTTTTCGATTTTACCTTCATTTCCAGGATGTTACACTCCTGAAGACCTGGGTATGGAGAACAAGAAGATTTTAGGGAACCAGTTGAGTGCTTCGCGCGAAACATCGGCGGACCAGACAGCTCCGTGTGGCAGACTGAACGGAAAAGGTTGGCAAGGAGGAAGCGGAGATTTTGATATGTGGTATCAGGTTGACTTCATGAAACGTGCTAAGGTCACTGCCATAAAAACGCAAGGCGGTGTATCCTATTATGTCAAGATATTCAAGCTTTCATACAGCAATAATGGAATTGATTTTCCTGAATATGTGGATGTCATGGGGACAAAGGTATGGTAATATTACTATTTTACTTACACCTTGCAAGTTAAAATAGTGGGAAATACATCTAGCTTCTGTCCCTTTGTACTAACATTAAAAACGTTTGGAAAAGTGAAACAATTAAATAGGTTTCAGTTTTTGTCTTCTTCTCCGAAACTATTTTAACAAGCTCAGTCCTCTCGCTTGCACATATTTAACAATTATTGAGTGAGGTTGGGCATGATATGGAGAATTATTATTTATTTAAAAGGATTGATGGTTTCTGATTGGCTACCAGCCAACTGTGAAATCTTCATATCAACTCAATAGCTGACTAAATATGGCGTTTTGAAATATTATTCAACGAAGTGACGTCATAACGAAAATATCTGAAAAAATCATTCAAAGTTATGACGTCTTGCGATGGAAATACGAAAACCAAACGCAGACACACGACCAAAACAATATGGCGCCATCTTCGGCCCACTGATCTGTACTAAGACTGAATAACGCATCTTCATAAATTCGGTCAAAAAGTGAAGTCGGAAGTGAAACTGTCGCCACCCAATTAAAGGGTCTCATTTTACTTTTCTTGTTTACAGAATCATAATTTTTGTGCTTTTTTTTGTCTTTTACACGTTGCTGATTAATTCTTCATATCATGCTCAACCTCATTCAATAATTGTTTTATTATTTATTTAAAAGATGAAAAAGATATATATATATATATATATATATATATATATATATATATATATATATATATATATATATATATATATATATATATATATATATA
>CACRXK020002206.1:0-45453 GCA_902702795.2 Paramuricea clavata
CAGGCAATGCGCGAACTATTGCTTCAGTTGTCAGGTATTAAATCACAGTTAATATTAACTGTGATTAAATATAGTTTCTCTACGAATATAAGGAATATTTACAAATGTTTTCAATCAGTTACTGACTGTTAATTAATTTATTGATAATAAATTCTCGGAAAATGAAAATTCTCTACAATGATTCAATAAAACAAGGAAAGAAATCATCTTTAGAAATTAAATTAGAATGTAGTTATATGGTATCAGGAATGATGGAAAGGGGGTGGGGCAAGGTCTCCTTTCCTAAAGGGGGCAAATGTAGCATTTTAATATAAATAAAACACAATATTTTTGTCCCAATTTTACTTTAATAACAAATTAATTAACAAAGATAAATATGATAGAAGAGAATTTGTATATTTAATTAGCTATTTGCCAACGTCCTGGGTCTAGTCGCAAGAATCCCTTGTTGGAGGGACAAAAAAAAGACAGCACACATTTAAATTAAAGTTTAATGTAAAAAGGAGATATCTCATTTTTGGTCATGTAAAAAGTTGATATTTTATAGTAGATACTTCTACTCTTTCACATATTTGATGCCTGTCTCCATATATTTTGTCCCTCCAAATGACCCCAGAATATGCATTGAGAAAAGGCTAATTACGTGAATATACTAACCCATATAGAATCTAAATCCAGGATGACATTTGACATCTTGTTAAAAGAATATTGAGGAAAAATATATCATTTTGAGAAAAAAATGCAAAAATTGCAAAAGATGTTATTTATTTTTATTTAAATTTTAACAAATTTATATTCATTCTTCGAGAAAATTTAAGTAAGAAATAATTTGTTATTAACCATTATTTCTTATGTTAAGAATTTGATTTCATGTTTTAAAAATTATCTTAAGAAAATGATTTGATATGAAGATGATGAAATCGTAAGAAAACATTCATATTTCAAGAAAACAAATGTAATTTAAGATATGTTAAGAGAATTTTTCTTATTTCAAAAAATGTCTTTCAAATCAAATACTTCTAATTTTAAGAATCATTTTTCTAATTAAGAAAATTAGTTTCTCATTTCAACAAATATTTTCTTGAAGTAAGAATTGTTTTCTCAATAAGAAATTATTTTTTTGCTGTGTAGTCGAGATACTGTATATTGACAGACAATTGGCATATCTATATATATATATCTGCAATTTTTATGCAGATATTTTGCAGATATTTTGACAGACAACTGACATATCTGCAAATATCTGCAACTTTTATGCAGATAGTTTGCAGATATTTTGACAGACAATTACCATATCTGCAAATATCTGCAACATTTATGCAGATAGTTTGCAGATATTTTGACAGACAATGGACATATCTGCAAATATCTGCAACTTTTATGCAGATATTTTGCAGATATGTTGACAGATACTCAACATATCTGCAAAATATCTGCAACTTTTATGCAGATATTTTGCAGATATTGTAGACCTTGTTGCAGTTATGCTGCAGTACTGCAACAGATATGTGACAGATACTTGCAGACATTTTACATATATGTCAGTTTGGTAAGGGAAGGGAAAGATGTATTTTTGGTTCACTGATGTGAACAAAACTCAAACGTTTTTGACCTTAAACTGGGTAAGGACCTCTATGAAAGTTGTTGTCAACATTCATATATATATATAGACTCCTAACACAGACATCAAAACAAGAACTTTTTTGGTCTAATATTCTTTTATTAAAACTGTAAATAGTTTTATATTGTAGCTAACAAACTCAAAACTACATTTGTTTTCATTACATTATTTACCAAACAAATGCTATTAAAAGCAGTCTTATTTTAATAGTCTTAAACTGTTATCAGACCTGCCAACCTGAGAGAGTAAAAAACCTGGAGATTTTCTTCTCTAGTGATAAAAAATCTGGAGATTTCACAAAAAGTAGTGAGAATGAATTAATTTGACTGTATTGTTAATTTACAGTACGTTTATGGATACAGTAGGAAAAACTGTTGAATAAGAACTTCATTGACGCTATGCTGAATTTAAATAGAGCAATGTGATGCATACTTTATGTAATTTATGCATTAGCCTGCAAAAAATTATCAAAAACTAACTGCATCTTCTGGCCCGAAACTAACGTCTTTTTTCGGAATTTCTGACTAACTTTACTTCAACTAATGAAAATGAAAAATCCTGGAATTTAAGAATTATAAACAAGTAATTTCTGTCTGAATAAAGTCTTAGTATCAAACTAAAGTAGAGGTGAGACCGTGAGAAATGTACAAAAATCATGTGACACACCGTGGAATACGCTGAACACGATTCGAGCATTCTTTTCAACAAAAAACAGATTTTTTAGAATAGAATGGCAAAATGCCCTAGAATTGTCAGATGAAAATACTGTTTTTTGGTTGAAATAAGAATGAAAAAATTAACAGTAGTAGCTTTTGGAATAGGTCGAATAGTTAGAATATATCACATTCACTTGAGAAAAAACTCATAAAAGACTGAAGGGATACACAGGAAAAGAATCAAGGCGAAAAGCGTGCGAAACTGCAGGCCTGCGCAATCTTGGCCGGTTGAATTGTAATTTGTAAATTGTACTGATTGTCACAAATATTCCTCAAAAACCTTCACACCAGTTCTTCCCAAAATAAAGTGATAGAACAGGATCAGATGCTGTAGGAACGATGCAAAATGCAAAACACATGGTTTTTCCTTATGTCGCTCTATGATTTTTGCCCGATTTGAGCTGTCAAAATTTGTCATGCCGGTTGCGTCGAGTTAGCAATCTAGGTCTCCTATATCTATGGTCTGAATGTGCATTTTTAATGACATTAAGGTGGCTCCATACAGTTTTTAAAATATTGAAAATTTATACAGCAGTTTTGACCAACATGTTTGAAGAATTGTTACTTGTTAGAAAACAGGATTTGTGTGGTTAATATAAAAAAGATATTTTTCGAGTTAGAACTAGCACACAAAAACAATGTATCTGTAGTTGCTATGGCGACAATGTTTCAATATGGCCACAGGGTAAGACACAAACATACTTTACTAAAAAAGTCTTGTTGTTATCTACTGATATAATGGATAATATGAACATGTTTAAAAAAGATGTTGAAGCAAAATAAGAAGTCATGTTAATAAATTTTAAATGCAATTTTTTAGATTTCTTAGATTTCTATACCAAGAGAAAACATGTTATAAAATAAGAATGGGTGTAACCAAGCTTTTTTTCAAGTAAATTATGGTAGAGAAGGCCACGCCTGTCAAAAATGCATCCAAAAGCACCAATTAGAAGTGTCCACTATTTTTCTAATTACCGAGCGGAAAAAAATGTAAGACTGGTAACTAATTCTAATTTTGAAAATCGCGCTTTTTCTCTTGCTTCTGGTACTTTGTAGGATGTGTAAGAATATATAGGTATATACGAGTGTGAAAGAGGAGATTCTGTGGATTATTTTGATCCCAATTATTGCCATGGTTACTTTATTATTATTCTAGTTTGCTGGGTCTTCTTCCGGGCATTCGCGCTAGTTACGCGGTTTCAAAGGAAGTCACTAAAATACACAAATTTCGGCTAGTTATATCTTTTTTGTTTATGCTCTGATTTTTTTCGTTATTGTGTGATTTGAAAGATAAAGTGTCCATTTACAATCGTATGTTTTTTGTTTTTTGATAATTGTGCAATGAAACTGTAAAAATGCCGTGGAAAAGAGCAACACAATACAAGCGCTTCATTGTCGGGAGCGTATGCTACAGCAAAAGGTTAAGCTCTATAGCCATAGATAACAAGACAAAGCAGGGTAGAGCAACGGCTAAGAAGTTAAAAAGATTGGATAAAAGGGTAAGATGAGCCTTTTAATTGTTTTGGTAGTTTATTTAGTACAAAATTTTAACAAATCGATGGCTCTAGGTATAGTCAAATCATAGTATTTATATACATATTTTTTCAACATGATCGATCGGCTCAGCTGCTAGGTTAATGTTTACTTAGCCACTTGGACAGTGAGTCAAAGATCCCTTCGTTGAATGTATTTATTTATGTTTATTGTTTACTGCATGAATAATCTTTCAAAAGCATTTTTGATATTAATACCCAACATTTTACCTTGACAAGTAAAGACAGTAAATTTGTCTGACAATTCAATATTTGATTGTTTCAGCTAATGGACCATTCATTTTATATACACACACCCTTATGGATGAGGTTTTCTGAGGGGTCGCCTGAATTTGAACGAAATTTGTCAGGGGGGTAGCCTGTAAATACACCCTTTCCATGATTATGTAACACATACTTTTTGCTCTTGGAGCCCCAGATCATGATTCATGAGTGCAAGGCTCCCAGGCCAAATGACGTAATTACTGAAAGGGTGTATTATTAACATTTTGGATAAAATTCATCCGAAGGGTTGTCTAAATAGGAAGTAATTCTGAGCAGCATGGTATTGGAGATGTGGTTTTCCAAGGGATTGCCTCAATTTTAACAAAATTCTTCAGGGTAACCTGTAAATACACCCTTTCGATTATTACGTCACACATACTTTTTGCTCTTGGAGCCCCAGATCATGATTCATGAGTGCAAGGCACCCAGGCCAAATGACGTAATTATTGAAAGGATGTATTATCAAATTTTTTGATAAAAATTTATCCGAAGGGTTGTTTTAAAATAGGAAATAATTCTGAACAGCATGCTAATGGGGATGAGGTTTTCTGAGGAATTGCCCAAATTGTAACCAAATTCTTCAGGGTAACCTGTAAATACACCCTTTCGAGTATTACGTCACACATACTTTTTGCTCTTGGAGTCCCAGCTCACAATTCATGAGTGCAAGTCTCCCAGGTCAAATGATGTAATTATTGAAAGGATGTATTATCAAATTTTTTGATAAAAATTTATCCAGTGGGTTGTCTAAAATAGGAAATAATTCTGAACAGCATGCTATTGGGGATGAGTTTTTCTGAGGGATTGCCTGAATTTTAACCAAATTCTGAAGGGTAACCTGTAAATACACCCTTTCGATATTTACGTCACACATACTTTTTGCTCTTGGAGCCCTGGGTCTTGATTTATGAGTGCAAGGCTCCCAGGCCAAATGACGTAATTATTGAAAGGGTGTATTATTAAAATTTTGGATAAAAATTTATCCGAAGGGTTGTCTAATTATATAGGAAATAATTCTAAACAGCATGCTATTGGGATGAGGTTTTCTGAGGGATCCCTGAATTCTTAGGGTTTTTGCACCAGGGCAACAAATTTATGGTGATTTGTGCGCCTGACAGGGAGACGGAGTGATGTGGTTGGGCATTGGGTTTATAATTATTGTAGAATATGTATAATTATTGTTTATAATTATTGCAGGAATATACCCGTTTCTGCAGGAATATACCCGGGAATGCAAGAATGATTTGGCTGTTCAGATATCAAACTACAATCATCAAATAATGCAATATCAGCATTTTATTGTTCTCAATGTGAAAAATATTACTAGAAATAAAATATACACAGTCTAGTATCCTGATAGATAGACCATTGTATTATTATAAGGTGTTGCATACACTGGTACTGATGCTACTTTGAGTGTGTTCACACCGGGCAAGCAGAAGAGTTTGCTTGACAGCGGTGGGAATCAAACCCGCGACCTTTGGTTTTCTAGTCCAATGCTCTACCAACTGGGTCATACATGCATGGGGTCAAGTCGGTAAGAAAACCAAAAGTTGTGGGTTCGATTCCCACTGCGATCAAGCAAGAGGAGCATCATAAACAAACAGTGGTCTACATATTTGTCTATATCCCACTAACAATGAATAAAATCATTCAAAAAAGAAACTGTGTCCAATGTGTGTAATAAGGGTCTAGTTTTTAGAAATGAATAGATTCAAACATAATCCCAGCCATGTTGTTGTCATGATATTCAGTGTCTTAGCACTGTTGCAACATGTGACATGATTATGGCTGTCAGCAGGTGGTATGCTATAAATCATTTCTGGCAACTGTTTTTGTCATGAGAAATGAAATCAATATTGCATGTGAGAAAAAGAAACATTTCCTAGTTCATTCAATATTGTAGAATGCTGTTTTATAGTGAAATAAATCAAGATATTCCTCGAAAATTTGTCTTCCTTGGAATACACTCTTTTGATATTTATGTCACAACTCCTTCCTTGTCCAGGAAACCTTTTGTTCATGAATTTATTTTTTTATGAGAGTGTGGCTTCTAGACCAAAGGGGTATTTGTGATTTAATTACCTAAAGGGTGTATTGAGATGGGTGAAAGTAAAAATATACTGTAGTTATAGATAGATGGTGGTGATCATATCTTGGCAATATTGCTTAAAAGGACAATGCTCTGAAATGCAACAATATTTTACTTGCTGTATTTACATTTTACTGATTTTAGAGCATTGCTGTATAAAAGTAAGAGAAATCTTACTGTTTATAAATAATTATTTTTGTTTTTCCCAAGGAAGCAAAGAGGCTCACAATACTCAGGAGTGGTTCTCACCAATCTCTGATCCCAGCATGGAAAATAGCTCTAAGGGAATATCTTTATATCTCGATATATTTCACCATGAAATGCATGTCTAATACTCCGCTTTCCGCTGAGTCGACGACTTATTGCTGACAGCCATAATCTCGATTCATGCCGAAACAATGCAGGGCATTGCGGAGCTAGCCAAAATTTCCGCAGCATGCCATTTTATTAATATGCCAACTGAGAGATCGGCAGAACGACTTTCAGTGGGAGTCCAGCTCCGATTCTACGGCCACTGTGCACAAGGCATCCCTTATCTTCCTCGCTCTATCGCTTTTCCCATCATTTCCAGCATTATGGCAAACAACTTCTTGTAAAACTACGCAAATAGTCCTAAATGTTCCACTCTGTTCGCCTGCCATTTTGAAAGTTTCGCTCTGTATACTTCATGTAACTTGCATGTTTTGAATACTTTTCCAACGAAAACCGCTGCCCACCGCGTATCGCATATTGGCGCTTTTGGATGCATTTTTGACAGGCGTGGGCCAAAATATCAGCCATATTGAAACATCAGTCATCATTGCCATAGTAACTGCATTTAGATCATTTTTGTGAAACAATTCTAACTCTAAAAATATTGTTTTAGGCACCAGTCATAAAGTACAGGGGGGCTGGAAAAACCAGGGGGTAGGTCATCGAATTTTGAACATCTAAAAGGGGGTGGGTCATTGAAAATTTAGCAACAGTTTGGGGGTGGGTCATAGTAAAATGTGATTTATACAGGTTTCAAAAGGTAGAGAACATTATTAAATATTATCTTTTTATTTTTACAAAACATGGCTGGAAAAATATCAATGAAGAAATACAATATGTATTAAACACAAGGTTCTGGAGAATATATAGTTGGATTTAATCACAGTTAATTTATCACAGTTTTATCAGAGACAAATAAAAGATATCATTAATATTTTATAAACTAGGGTACCTGCAAGGTAGGGATGCTGTGGGCATTAAGAGCAAATAGAACTAAATGGTACAAATTATATAAAGCACAGTTATTACTCGCAGCCAGCCAGTGACTGGTGAGCACTGTGGCCGGAGCTTAAGGATATGGAATCGATTCATGCCATGAGTGTAACTGAGAAAAAGCATTGCTTTTGTTGCCAAGACCAGGGGTTAAAGGGCAATCTAAGGTGACAATAAAAATAAAACAATTAAAAAAAATAAAAGAAATATTAAAGATGTGCATCTCATTGAATACTTGCATGTTTATGGAAGTAATATTCACTAAAGCATAAGCAAGAATATATAATATTTCGAAGACCAAGTGGAATCTGTTCAATTATGCACTGCTTTAAGTGTGTGTATAAATTAAAATGACAAAGCATTCTTAAAACGTACAGCCAGAATATATAATATTTCCAAGACCAAGTGGAATCTAATGAATTACGTGCTGCTTTTGTACATGTATAAATTACAAACAAAGCATTCTTAAGACGTACATGTAAATTATATAACACAAGTTTTTGCTATTGGATTTCATATTAAATCTAATACTGCTAGGTGCATTTACCACATTATATACACAGTATTAAACTAAGAAACCAAAACTTTATAATAATATAGAACTTACAGCTGTCAGTGGCCAAAGTCCTTTGAGTGAATTACAAAGTGCAGTCATGTTAGTCAAAACAATTTACAAGTCGAAGCAAGCAAAACGATAAACGATATCTTTCAAATAAACCTCAAACACTGTATGTTGCACATCGCTTATGTTTTGCGTTCTGCACATAGCAAGCGCGCACAACCATAATGCAATGCGCTAAATAATATTGACTTATTTACTTTGCCATCATACTTATACATTCACTGGCTGGTAAACCACAACAGCTATTCCCAATTACAGTGTCCCCAATTCACTTCAAAACTACACTTCTCTAAACATATTAGAATGCTGCTTCGCTTGCTCGCTACACAGCAATTATGAAGGGCTATCCATGAGTTTTCACCACTAAAGTGTGTATTAATTGTTGGCTACATCATGTAGTACACACTATAGTGGAAAGAACACAAAGAAAATGAAGAGAAAGAGAGACTTCGAGCAAGTCACTTCTTGTCTTGAAGCAAATTTTCAACACAGGGGTGGGTCATCAATTTCTATTCAAGGGTAAAAGGGTGTGCCATCAATAATTATGCCTAACTTGAGGGGTGGGTCTTCAAAAAATATGTTTTTAAAAATTTGAATCTTCCAGCCCCCCCCCTGTACTTTATGACCGGTCCCTTATATTGCTCACATAATCCCTGTTTTCTAACAAGTTATAATTCTTCAAAAAATTAATCTGAATCATAAATTTTCCACAATTCAAAAACAGGTAGGGAGCAACCATAAGTACTGCATATTATACTGTTATATTTTCTATCAAACAACATTTTATAAAATTTTAGTTTAATAAGGTTATGGAATCGGCCTTGGCAAAAATGAATGTAAATCATTCATGTATGTAGTTACATTGCCTGATGAAGGATTGCAGATCGTAAGAAGTAAACTTTGCAAAAATTTATCTTGAAAAAAAATGTATGCATCTGGACATTGGTCAGGTTCAACCTGTTCAGGAAAAGGAATTGCTCTTTCACATTTCAATCTGAATTCACTTTCTACAAAATCTTGGTCAATGTCTAAAACTTCTGACATCTCAGCCACATCCTTCAATTGCTGTTCTGTAACAGGCCACCCTACAAATAAAGGTAAAAATTTTATACATAAATTTGGAACCTTATATCTTCCAAAATATGATCATTTTCACTATTTACTTCAGCAGCTCCTGTTGGATCAGATTGGAATTGTATACCTACAGATTGGATCAAAATCGGATTTAAGATTGACAGTGTATGCCAACCATCGGATAATGCTGGGTTAATCTGATCCAATGTACACCACTACTGTTGAGTGTTAAGAGTGTACCCCACATAAAGCATCCAGTGCCAACCTTATCCGAAATTGAAAAGGTGGCACTTACCACATTCCTCTAAGCCATAATCTTTAGGAAAATCATAGATTTGTAACCCCATCCGGTAACAAAATGTCTTTCTGAGCACAGATTCGGTATGCATTCTATAAATTATTATTAAGATATCCAGTTGCTTCTGTAATACTGGTATCATTACAAATGCCAAAAGGTCCCTGAAAGAAATACAACTCATATGATGAAGCAATAATTCCAATACACATAGTACATACGTGAGTGTAGCACAGCCTGTTAATTAACTTAAGCATCCTCATATGATGAAGCAATAATACCAATACACATACTACATATGTGAGTGTATCACAGCCTGTTAATTAACTTAAGCATTTGTATTAAGCCTGCATATATTAAACCAAATTGTCTTTGTGACAAGTTGCCAAACAGTACCAGTATTGCCGGAAAGGGGGGAATTCTTATGTTACTTCATTCAAAACTGATTAAAAAGGTAACAAATTATTTGCCTTTGCTGGTGCCACTGCCTGTTAAAGTTTGTTAAGGTTACTCCACATGATGGAAACCCATTTCACCAAAATGCTCACCGCGCGCTCAGTTTTCAAGTTTTCCCCTTCACATTTTGCATGCATAATGATAAATCATTGCTGTAGCTAAAGATTTGCCAAAAATTCCACATATTTAAAAACTGTACTTGCTAAGAGTTGTTTTGAAAATGTGACGGCCTTTGCACCACGAGATTAGAACGCTTCTGATTTACCTCAAAGACTTCCCGAAACATAATATTTCCCATCTCAAATAATCAAAGAACAAAATCGTGTTTGCATTTTTTGACAGGTATTGTATTTGTTGGCATTGTAAGAAAGATACTGCATCTGGTTTATTTTGACATTTATTCTGTAATTAACCCATTGAGTGGCAGCAAGTGGAGAGCCACTTGACAAGTAAAATTGCCTGGCCTTAGACAAAAATACTAAAGTAGGGTGCATTGCCATTTAAAGGATTAATTTGTATCACAATTAATGTTACTGATGAATGTTTATGTCCATGTGAACTCCAGCTGTATTAAACAGGCTGAATAAGTGGCAGAAGCTGTTTTGTAATTAAATGGTAGCCAGGATCTAGAATTTGAAGGTCTAAATTTGGGATTTGTTTGTGCATATCATTTGGAAAAGCGATCTGCAATATTCAAAATTTGAACCAAAACAATGTGCAAATACTTTAGATCTTTTCCATATATTCAATGTGTATGACCACTAATGCCAGTACTGGAAATGCACTCTACTTTAGTATTTTACTCTGTCTAACACCAGACGATTTTACTCCTCAAGTAGATAGTGCTGCCACTCAATGGGTTAATAGAAAAGATAAAAAATACTTGCAAAGTGGTATGGTAGTAATGGTCACACACCACCAAGAACAGTCATTAACCTATCGATGCGCCTTGCTTTACTCTTTTACTCTAATGCCAGAAGATTTTACTTGTCTGGGGCGGAGTGCTGGTGCTTAATGGGTAAATAAAATGCAATAAAATACAATTATTTTAATTAAATAACTGTAGAAGATTGTAGAAGGTTGATGACTAACTGGTGATTCAGGAGGTGTGACCCAGTGAACAATCCCATTGTCTTTCATCCATTTCTTTGTCGAGTTGCTTGTATGTTTTGGGTCATTATGCGGTGACCATCAGGATATACCTTTCAGACGAATGACAACAAATTCCTTTCTAAAATTGTTTAGTAGTCAATACTTTCCATGCATCCACTAAAATTACATACTTGTGTTGCTCCTCGCCAGGAAATTCCAGCCCAAACACGAACCTAAAAAATGCAATTAAAACTATATATACAGGGTTTTAAAAAATGTGCAAACACAAAATGTGAAAGTGACGCTGATTAATACTCGGGAAATAGTGATGATTTCCTGAGTATTAATGTCCAGTTTCGATACGAGTGCAGCCGGACGCATTCCGCAAATGGAACGCCCAAATGGAACACTTTTTTGTTAGGTTATCTCTGAGCAGTACTGTAATATATCTCCACAATGGCTTGTATCACCAATTAAGCAAAGAGAAAACTCAAAAGAGGGCCCTAAAATCTACAAATGTGTGTGAAAGTCAAGTGGCCCAGTAAAAATGCTGAACAAAAGTTACCAGGTGATCTAGAGTTACTAGGAAAAATGCTTGTGCGAGGAGCATATAAACAGATAGTGAATGCAGCATGGAAGAACACAAACATCAAGAAACAACTTCAACTGTTAATGTTAAATTACATAAACCGAGAATGTTCTGATCTTTGCTCAAGGAAAAACCCAGGCTGTCTAAGGAGCCCGAATAAGGAAAATATGTTGAAATTTTCAATAAAAAATTTTAACAAGGAACTGAAGGAAAGAGCCCCATTGGCATTTTCTGTGTTAGTTGCTGCTTCTGTGAACCCCCGAAGTAGATCCAGGGCAAACAAGTATGGTTTAAATATTGAAACATTTTGGTCACCTGCTGTTTGTATGGCTGCAGCAGTTTGCCTGAGAAACAGGTTGAGATTTATGAATGCACTAGAATTATTGATTACAATATTCAATTACCACTCTGGATGACAGGTGTGTATATCTATTTTCATCTTTAATACCATACATATTATTTTAGAATATTTTGGTGTTATTAGTGTCATGTGTATTGAGTCAAATAAAGTCTTTATTACTATATACATGATGTCGCGACAGCAGCAATCGAAATTAAAATGGACAGAGCAAATGAATACCGATCTGCTAGAATGTAAGAAGAAAGCGATGGAATTCCTTAAATCAGAAAACCTGCCATGCCATGTGAATGGCAGAAAGAAAGGCTATATACAAGTTATGAAAGATCTGTGGGACAAGAAAGGATACGAACATCTTGGATTGAAGAGCCAAAACCTGCGAGATCAAGCCGCTAGGCTTGAGAAAATTAACGCTGCAGCTGAGACTCGTGCTATCGGTAAGGTAAGCGGCGGAGCGGTTATCAATGACGAAAGAGAGCAGACATTAGATGAAAACCAGAGAAGGCACAACACAATTTCACAACATGAATTTAACAATTTTGAAAATCAAAACACCATTAGTCAAAATGCAAATTTGGAGGTAAACAGCAATCTGGATTTGCATACGGACAATGATATTGTCCAAAACAGTCACGAATGGCAAGAAACCGAAGCTGTAGAGGGCTTTGAAGTGACCAATGACTGTCCTGGTGAACCACACGCCGGCATACATGAAGCAGGACGTCTACCCGCCTATGTTGCTGTTGATATACCATCGATTACCATCTGGGGACGCAGAGCAGACGGCTCAATAATTACGGTCAACTCTTCAACCATAATTAATGCATATGATGAAATTACGCGATGGCGTAAAAATACTTTTCTCGTCCCGTATGGCAAAGTTGGGCGAGACTTTATCGACCAGCTAACACAACATATAAACGATTGGAACAACGCGTCGCAAACACAACACTTAGTGCTGAAAGCTGCAATTGTTCTCTTGGCAACGGCACTGCAAAAGCCAAGCATAAAATCGAAGGCACAAGATCACAAAATGATATGAGCCAAGGTCTGCTTTGCCATCTTGCGGTCAGCTCTACTTTGTCTCAGAGGGACTAGAGCACCCAGGAGGATAACAACGAACGTTCATGAAACGGACTTCGAAGTAGACAATTCTCGTGCCAAAATTTAGGCTTAGACTTTTACCACAAATTCTTACTATAACATATACTATAACATACTACAACAATTTAGACTCACTTCCTTGTATATACTAGTAATTAGTTATTAATGTAGTAGGATTATTTTATAAATAAATTATTATTATTATTAAAAAAAAAATTATTGTTATTATTATTGTTATTGTTATTGTGGTTGTTGTGATCGTCCGTCATCCTTCTTCTTATTTAGCACAGTTTGCCTGAGTGCGGGGGGGTCTTGAGGCTTAACATTCCATGTTTTCAGCTTTCCCTAAGATTGGGGGTTACAATTGATAAGTGATTAATTTTAATGAAATATAATTTTGGATTAGTTAATGTTATCTGAAGTATATTCTTGACTGTGACATGCCAATGTAGGTAGTGAAGAATAGAGTATGCTTGCATGCTTTTGTGTGATGCAACCAGTGCTGTAAGTAACTTCGTTAAAAGTAACTAGTTACAAGTAATCATTACATTTTTCAGTAACGGTAACGGTAACTTGTTACATTTTGAGAACATGTAACTGTAACGGTAACTAGTTACAAAAAATGCCATAAAATTGAAACGATTACAAGTTATTTTGCCAAAGTTACAAGTTACATTTTGTTCGTTGCTATTTGTGTACGTTTTTAAAATGAAATAAATCAATACACAGTGAGGCAAGCTCTTAATCATCTGCACAGGAGTAATTTAATATGACACAACAGAATCCGTTCAAGACACAAATTTAAGTCAAGGATTGACGGCAAATTTACGTACAGTTTGGAACTGATCGGAATGCCGTCGCTCACCTTCACTTGGGCCTTGGCCTCGTCATAATTGGTAATTAATTAGCAGGCAAAATTTACAAGCATTGACTGCAAGCAAATATAATCAGTTTACCGTAAAACATTTCATGCACCTGCTTGTACCTCTTACTTGACCTGTCCTTGACATGGCAGAGAGAGAAAAATATTACAAACATGGGTTAAAGGCCAAGCAAAACCCAGATAAATACATCTCTTTGATCATAGACGGTATGGATCAGTCAAAGCATAATTGCACTTCAATGTAACAACTAAGGTAAACTATATATACATGGCTGCATGTTAATTTATGTGGATTAATAGTGTTTCAAACATTAATTTATATATTTTTTTATCATGCATGTATCTAGATTGACAGCACTACTGCCAAGTTTAAGACGCATGTAACTGGTGTCTTGGGAAATGCACATACGACAGCACTCACCTTCATTGATTGCTGCCAACCTCACTATAAACCTATTGTTAAGGATGCCAATTCTTTTTCAGGAAAAGGTAGATGATATATTAGTAAGAATTATTGAGTTTATATGGAGATTGATTTTTTTAATCATCTGCATGTCAGTTTCCTCCATTTAAAACATAATAATTTCATTTATGGACTTGAGAGCAAATTTTCTTGTTTTAATATTTTGAGTAAAAACACATGTTATGAAAAAGGATATTTACAGTATGTTACTGTCCGTAAAAGGATAGCAATATGCAAGTGCTATCATTCATGCAAATTATTTGATGCGATAATACAGATGAAACTCTTGTTCCTGATGGTTGGCCACACACAAGAAGTAAATGAAATGCTCGAACATTGCCGGAACTTGTTTCTGAAATGTGGACAACTTATACCCCTGAGCCAACAAACGTGACAATCGACTGTATGTTCAATGTTGAGTGCTGGATGGAGGTAACTGGCCACATTAACCAACATCAGTTCAAGTTCGTCATGTTGCGGGGAAAAGCTATTATGTTCCCTTGTGCACGAGTTGCCTAGTGGGATTCCAGAATTGGTCAAGCCTAACATCGAAAAGATCCCTCTGCGTAAGCTCAGGCAAGACCTTCCAAAATTGTCAGCGAAGTTTGACCAAGCCACGGAAAATTGGTGGACTTAAAATTTAAAGCCTTAAAATTGCTGAGGATACTCCAGCACCCAAATTGAAAAACTAATGGAGAAGCAGACGGATGAAACACAGGTTTGTGCTATAGTTGCATGTCAAAATATATAAACAATGCCTATATGTGTGGGAATTAACTTAACATAATTTTTTATTTCAATCGCTTTGCCTGCACAAGGTGAAGCAAGAATGATTCAACATGTACATTTTTTGTATATAGATGTCAAGCCAATGCATTTTGTCTGCTATTCTACATGTGAACACGGAACATGTCATGCATAATTAAACGGAAGCCCTGTGTTTGGCAATGCGATAAGATTTTCCAGTTTTCAGAAGTTAATATGATCCTGATACAATATATTTCAAAATTACTTTAACAATAGTACATTTTGACTCGTTGTGTCTGTATAGGTTCCAAAATTTCCTTTCAGGGACAGCTTTTTCACTTTAAAAATTTCAAAAAATCGCTTTGCCGAATCACACTGGGTCTGTCTGGGCCATTATACGCAATCGCCGGCCAAAACTACTATGTCTATGTCTACGAAATGTTTTGAGCTCTCAGTAATCAGGTTTGGCGCATAAGTAGAGTGACGTTTGACAAGACCTAACTTGTATTTTCCCTGTGTGTATACTAGCTTGTGTGTACTTATGTATCACAGGCAGTGAGTTGTAACTAGTCTCTGAAAAAGTTCAATTATTAAACTCGACATTTCTAGACTAGAAACAGTAATACGATGTATACGTCGTGACCTCTTACTATCTGAGATTGACTGCATGGATAATTCAGTTATTCAGATTCTCGTCATTACAGTGTAACCATGCAGGCTGTCACGAGAGTTACTGTTGACTTATTCGGCTCAAACTTATGTGTATAGATTGTGGTGTGTGAGCAAGGTAACAAACAGAAGAAAGCTGCTACTGGCGCAGACGATGGTGCAGACAAACCTAAGAAACGGAAGACAACCGCCAACAGCAACAGCACTAGCAATCTGTAACATTGTATTGTTTACAATAGACCTTATACATAATGATGTCACAAGGCTTGATGCCCGCGAGGAATGCTGGTCTTGGTAGTCATCGCCCAGGGAAAATTCAACAATTCAAAATTACCACTATCGAAATTTTCCAGGGTGATGACCACTACAGGGCGATGACTACTATAAGACCAGCATTCCTCGCGGGCATCAAGCCTTGTGACGTCATTATGAATAAGGTCTATTCATTGTAATATATATAAGGGACTGGTCATGAAGTAACTGCTAGGGTGGGCTGGAGGTAAATCACAAATTTTGCCAATAAGTTTGGTGACCCATCTTAGGATGTAGATAAAAATTTCAAAGCCCATCCAATCTTACCAAATTTATCTCATGACCCACCCACCCAATCTAAATTGGGAAAATACACTTTTATAATGAAAAAAACTTGGTATGAACATATATCAATACATAACCTGAAGTTCAGCCTCTAATCACAGAATAGTACCTGACACAAAACCTGTCTAGACCGTGGGACGCCCACATGTTATTTTTAGACACAGCATGCAATATGATTGACAAATGTTGTAGATTTCGTTACACAAAAATGTATGTTCTCATGAACATGTCTGCACAGTGTGCATTTTGCTTTTTAATTAAACTTAAAAATTCAAGGTACTTTTATATAATTAAGAATCAGTTTCTCTATTTAACCAAACAGCAAACAAAGATTTAATTAGTCAGTTCTGTGCATCGCTTGACTGCCAAGCTTTCTCAAGGTCTCAACTTGTTGGACGCGGATATAGTGATATACTCTAGCGGGCTAACAACAGCAACAATGAAATTCTCAATCGTACCATGAAGAAAGTAATGTAGCTCAGAAAACAACGCCGGTAGGACCTGATGATATTAAGACTTTTGCCGGCGAAGCCAATTGGCAGAACATCATGGCTGTCAACAACAAGCTTTCAAATACATGACTAGTTTGGCTGTTCTTTCAGCGTCGTGTGTCCAAAATTCGTCAAAGATTTTGATAAAGCCCTTTCAAAATACTGTTTGTTTGATTTATTCTCTGCCATAAAGCATAAAAGAAAAGAAATTCGAAGAAATCGATAATGGAATTTGTTACGTGCATTTGACCTTTTAACTGACATGTTAGGTGTCATTTCAGTTATCTCGAAATTCAACCACTTGACCGCAAATCGTTTACTGATATTCGCAAAACTAGAACAACATTATTCGAACAGAACAAATTGGAACAAAACTAATGTCATCTAATTTATCACACAGCGTGATTATTCATGTTTGTTCTAGTTTAACCTTAGCTCTTTGGCAATGCCAAACGTATATGATGTCCGAGACCGCATCGTCTAACAACAATCATTAAAATATTCCTTAACAATTAGTCAAGAAAAAACAAAAGAAATTAGTCAAGTACTCTTCCTTAAATCTGATACACCATCCTCCTTGTTGTAATGAGTAAATTTTCAAGCACATGCACGTTTTAATCACTCTAGTATTAAAGCAGCTGTGGTAGATATTGCTACAAGTGTGCCTCTCAAATATTATTAGCTCATGGTCTAATGATTGATATGCGGTAAAGCAAAAATCCAAATAAAGTTCAGTTTTGAAACAAATCCGTCTCGAAATATTTGAGAAGTAAATTTGCTAAAAGTATTTTTAGGGATGGACCATTTCATTTTTGATGGGGGTGGGAGCGGGGGGGGGGGAGATTTTCAGTTTGCCCCATAATTTTTTCCCGCTTCCTGACACTGTTACATTTTTTTTTGGTCAGTCGAAGGATACACTATTTTTTGTATGTGTGTATATACATTTTTGGTATTTTTTTACATTTTTTTGTAAAATAGGTAATTTGACAACTATTGGTGCAAGACATTGTGTAACCTAAATAATGAGAGGACCAGTATTCCAAAAACGCTTGTTTTTATTTCTTTACTCCGATTCCTAAGCAGGGATGTATCGACCGGGGTGGGTGTAGGGGGGGGGGGGACTCAGGTAAAAATCAGGAAAAATTCAATTTTAAATTTTGACATCAGATAAAATTTGCATAATAAAGTCGTTATTTTTTGTTAAATGATAACCATTTTTGTAAAATACAGTCAATTTAGATTCGTTTGCAAATTTGGTTAGAAAACGCCAGAAATGCAGTCCTGGACTGAGTTCAAAAATGTAAAAATTATGTGGGGGAGGACCCCCAGGACCCTCCCCCCCCCCTTTTCTTTGCAAACTTAGTATGACAGTGGAAATCAATCGGAAAAGGCTCTATTATAATTATTACACTTCAGATAAAATCCCCCCCCCCCAACTTCAAGTGCTTCACGACGTCCTTGCTCGTATGAAGAACATGTACGTAAAAAAACTAGGGAAACTGCTATTATATGGAAACTAATAAAATAGGTGAAATTTTTATGGGACGCGATAAAAGGAGAGTCTGTAAAAGCGAAAGATTGAAATTGAGTAGGAAAGGCAACCCCCTGTACGTGTTTCGACCTATACAGTCTTTTTCAGCTCACATGACGAAATAGGAAATTTAACTTTGGTTTAACCAACTTTAAATTTGCTTAAATTTAAGGTTGGTTAATAGCTAATTTAATAGTTAATTTAATAGCTGGGTTTTTTAAGGTGGTGTAGATAGAATTTGCAGAGGAGAAGGAAGGAGAGTTGGAGTTCGGAAAATAATGTGAACTTGGATCCTCTACGTGGCAAAATCCAGAACTAGCTATAGCTAACAATTGGCCATATCGTACATGTATCATTCATTTACTAATTCCTGTTTTGGTTTTGTTACACATGTACATATTTAGTTATTATTGTATATTCTTATTTGTCTTTTTTTAAATCAAACCCTGCATGGTCTTATAATTATTTTTATCCCTGAAGTATCACTAATTGCTCCCAAACATCCCTATCGCTGTCATTTAAGCTCCTAACACCATACTTGGATGCAATCACCTACAGTCAGATGCATGATTACACTACGAAGTAAATCCTACTGCACCCTTACCATCACAATCATTCAAACTTCACCAATACGAACGATGAACAATAAAGTGCATAGTGTTGGAATGTCCCGCAACGACAAGACCTTTGGACTATTAGGTCGAAACGCATACAGGGTTGCCTTTCCTACTCAATCTAATATCCTCGCCTTTTATCGTGTCCCATAAAAATTTCACCTATTTTAGTTTCTATATAATCGTAGTTTCCCTAGTTTGTTACGAACATGTTCATCATAGGAGTCGGAGGAAAGAAATAAAGAACAACCATTTTTGTAATACTGGTCATCTCATTATTTAGGTTACAATCTCATTATTTAGGTTTATACCAAAAAAATGTCAAAAACGTGTTTGCCTCTGCAAGCGGGGCCTCCAGGAACATTTTCGCCCTACTCGGCATATGCTCGAGTAGAACGGAAACGCACCGAATGGCAAATACAGATTATCACTTGAAAGTCTTGATCGATTTTTTTTCATCCGTTTATTCTTGCACGATTTTTTTTAAGTTTGAAATGTTTGCCCGATATTTTGGGGGGATTCTGCCGCCCCCCACCATCAAAAATCAAATCGCTGTCCCTTACCTAAAGTATAACATACATACATACATATGTATACTGTATGGCATAATATACTGTAGAGCCTAATTACTGTTCATTTCAAACACTACCAACAAAACTATTGAAGTTTTCATCATTCTGCAGTACCTTTCCTACTTCTCTGTTTATCATTATAATATTCCTTTGTCTTATTGGAAGCACAGACAAAAAGGTAGATTCCTCAATCATCTTTGATATATTGTTGTATAATTTGCAAACCATATTCAACGTTGATTGTTTAGAGGAGTGTGTATAATTATCAATGGCGTGCACTAAATAGAATTTTCCATCACTCATGTTCCTTCCTGGACTTCCTTCTTCTTCTCATTCATGAAAACTCTCGCCTTTTTAGGGCTGTTTTCTTGTAGTGGATATGCTCGCCTTTTCCTTTGAGAAACTCCGCAAAACCCAACACATTTACAAGAGGTACTACACTGACAAGATGTACCCTTCAGGCATGGACATCACACAGAGTATTTTCGGGCGTTACGTTTTTTCTTTGCATTCACACCACATCTGCGTGACTGTGGAGACGGTAAATCATCTCCTGTCTCTTTTTGTTTGTTCTCATCAGCTGCTGCAAGAAGGCTTTTAGTCTTAATTGATTGCTTGCATTCCATCCCTGCTGGCGTTGTATGTTGTGAAAGTGCATCATAATGCCCTCCGCCATGTTGAATAAACATAACAAAGGACTTAATTATTACAATTATTACAAACATACTTATTATTACAATTGGTATTTTCAATATGGTGAAAATGTTTCCAAGTTTCGGATATTGCTTGAACCAGCCATTCTTGGGTTTCACTACGGCAATATTCAATGAATCTGATGGGGTGTCAACCTCAAATGCTGTACTGGAGTGAGAAAATGATACGAAATTCCGCGTATTTGCCACCAAACACAAGGCTAATACATAAAACGAACAATCGACTCACTCTGGAAACTGTATTTTGTTTTAGAGTTAACCCCCCATCACTTTTGTGATGTCATACGAAACCCAAGAATACAGACTATTACTTATTGCCGGGAAGAAATGAATTTTACTTTACCGGATAGGGATGGACATTGCAACGGATTGTGCAGATTATCCCTTTCCAATGCCAAGTCAAATGTTTTTTCATAAATTCCTGTTTTTTAAGCTTTTTAAAACCAATCATACACTTTTTCATATTTATATTACCAAGTTGTAATCAAATGTAAGAGCTTAAAAACTTGTTGATAATCCATGAAGCGAAAACAATATAAATTCACTGGTAAAGAGAAATCATTCAAGCAGATTGCAGTAGCTAGGTATTGTGACATTATAATATTGTTGGTATAAAAGGCAATGAATCGCTGCGGCTTGTTTATGCAACAGGCCTGAAGTGATGGTAACTCGATTCAAAACAGGAAAAGTTTAAAAAGTGTTCTTTTAATTTTTTAGATTGGACTTTTCACAGTCAGAAGACTAAATAAAATCTTGTCAAAACAGTATGAACTGATATTTTTCTTGCTTTTAAAGTTACCTGTCTTTTCTACAAATTTACTTAATTGCAATTATAGGTTCCGAAGACACCAAGTGGCTTATTCACGATCACGAAATCATTGCTTGTGGCCAGTTAGAAAGGGAGACGTTTATTGTGACCAAGTCTATTAGATAGATGTCAAAGAACCTGAAAGTTCGTCTTGCTTTTTTCCTGCAGGAACAACAATTAAGTGCAGAGTCATTAATCAGGTACATCTTTACATAATCATACTCAACCTATTAAGCTCCAGAGATCTCCCTTTGAGGCCTTGGTGAGTAAAATCATCTGGCATTCTATATAAAAACTAATGTTATTGGTTTGTAGCATTTTTGTTCATGAAAAGTAGTAAGCATAAAGGAAATCAACATGCCATCGAAGAAAGTTGTGTTTATCAATCAAAATACCAAAATAGAATTTTCTTGTGTTTGGATAACATAACAGAGAACAAGGATGAGAACGCAGCGTCAGCTGAATCATCTGATACAGACTCCAGTCAAGATTCACCAGTTCACTCGTCGAGTATTTCAACTAAAAAGTCATCGGGTGAATCCTCACGTAAATCTTCAGATAGTGAATCCTCAGATGAATCATCAGACATGCCCGTAGACCGACCTGAGAATGAAATGAACTGGTCACAATAATGGATGAAGAGTAATTAAGCCAGTTCGAAGATAACAGGGTGTACGATTTTTCAGTATCCGGGAACTGAAGATGAAACTAGGATTCAAGTTAACGTTTATATTAATGTTGTTATTTATATTGCGCATGTTAATCATGCGGATTGATATTATAACTAACTTTTAATGGTTAAGAGTTTGAACAAGTAAAACAGAGTATTAAGAACGGTTACGTCGATCCTTTATTAATGCACTGCTAGCAATACCTGTAACACTTGAAGAACGCGGTTATTATTTTTTGACCTTTGCCTTTCTTGATTCTTTTGTATTATAGTCCTAACCTTAATCCTAAAGGTCCATACATCAAATTTTGAAAGATATGTAGAACAAATAACTCAAAATGTTATAATGCTTCTAAATATTTGTAAAATTTACACTAGGATCAAAGTTATCGGTCAGTGAAAATCGCGTCCCATTGTCAAATCGCGTCCGGTGTGTATGGACCTTAAAGAGGGCTGGTTGTAAGTAGCAATGGCTTTCGTCTTTTGCAAATTACACAATATACAAACACAAAGCCTTTGTGGAGAAGAGAGCTCCTTTCTGGGAATAATAAATCCTAATGATTAGAATAGAAACTTTATTTCACGAGGGAAAACGTATTAACCATAAAAGTTATCTAACATACCGCCCTCGCACTATTTTGATATATACAGGCATAGAAAGTATTAAAGATTACGACTATTTACATTTGAGAAAAAAATAATTAGTAATGAATACAATTACAATTTAGTAAATATTTACAATTTATACAAAATAGATCTTTGATAGGGTTAGTAAGGTTAAGCTTGTTAAGAAAGATTTTACAAATTTTTTGTTGAGACAAAAGCAGCAGCTGAAGATAATCTAGACAAGTACCCAATTATTTTACCAAGCTCCGGATCCTTACATGATGGCGCTATTAATATAGCATTGAGTAAACAGAAATTATAGTGAACTGAAAACAAATAAGGAAACGCACCAGCAGTTGTGGAATCTGCTACTGCTGCACATACAAATTTGCTTAGTTGGTCAGTGCGCAGCTTCGTGGAATCCGCCACAATGGGTATTGTCATGTTTTTTCTTGATGAAACGATCTGCATCACAGATCTGGAAAATTTTTCTCACACAGAGAAATCTTCTATAAATGTTTTGAACGCAGGTTCAAGACCAGGTGTACACAAGGACACCAGGTGTATCGTTCATCCAATATAGAAGTACACCTGGTACTTGCGTACATCCATGCCATTCTCCGAGCATACGTTTCAATGATTTCTTTTTACGATAATTTTCCTTCTCGTTTTTCCATCATTCACAATTTGAACGTTCTTTCTCCTAGGCACATTATGTTGCCTTTCACCACCTCCTACTCTCTCTCCCAGGCTGCCACCCTCCGTGGTTTCTTCAGACTCGGATTCACTTTCCGGTGGCTCTTCCAATAATGGTGCAAGTTCTGACGTGTCAGCCAATCGTCGCACTGGTTGTGGTAGCTCTTCCGATGATAGTGTGAATTCTCCCATGTCCTCCGGCAATGCTCTAAATTAACCCTCGACTCTGTGTCACTCGGTGACTCCACATCTGACAGTATCGTTTGTTGTTCATGATCAAGTGATCTTTCGTAGCCAGGAGACCTTTCTTGGCATGGCCCCCAGTTGTTGAAGTGCCTCTCCAATGTTCGTTCGATTTCTGACGAATCCAGGAATCCTTCCAGTACTTGCTCGTTTACTTTTTCAAAAATTCCATCACTCTTAGCAAACAATAACTTCTTTTCATCCTCTAAATTTTGAATGATGACATTCTTCTCCCAAATCAATGTTTGCTGTTCCTGCAAGGTCGCACTTTGTTTAGACAGCTCCCGCCTTAGACGCGCTACCTGCGCATTCAAAGACTCCAAATTCTCAGAACTTGAGATTTCGTCGTTTTCTTCGACAATCTGGAGTTGTCCGTCGGTTAGTTGTTCCTCTGGACCAGGGCGACCCACCTTCACATGCAATCTTTCTGCTTTTCTCAGTGGACATCGCTGTGGCTGTCCGAATTTTTTCAGTCCATGATACACCTCTGAGCCAATTAAGTATTCCCTTTCTGGTTTTTTTTTGGGTTTCGCCTTGTCACACATTTTTCCTTTCTTTGCCTCTGTGAGCTTTTCATATGATGCCACTTTTCTCTTTAGCCCCTTCCCCTGGTTGGTGTGTCCAGTTGCGGTTGAAGGCCATGATTCTGATCCAACCTTGTCAGCATTCATGTCAAACCAACTCAGTCTCAAAATATATTCGATTGCAGTTGATGCAAATAATCACGATAGTGAATGTCACAGCTAGGATTTGTTTCAGCCTGTGATATTGTGAAATATTGTGATTGACCTCGGTGCATTTAAGTCATGACTCAAATTTTGATAATTACCCCCCACGTTCATAAACGCAAAATGACCTGGAAACTAGTTCTTTTCTGTCGCTATAGTAACTGCTCTCAATGGCGGAAGAAAAGGAGTGTTATATATATTTCTTATGATACTTTTTCTGAATTTTGAGCAAATATTAATGCACTTTTAATATATTTCCAAAAGGTTTTGAATGGGATGTCAGTCTTTGTGTTGGTCATCATGGTAACCTGTCCTAAAATATATCAGGTATGTTATAAATTTATATAATCATATTCATATATAATGCTTTGTGATTCTACTGACTGTCATCATGACAATTTTAAAGAGATTTTCAATTCGTAATGTAAACAAGTTTTTTTTACATTTTCAAGATATTATATTTTAAAAATATGTATTTCATCGATATCTATAACAACACTCGGTATGGCTTGCTATTTAATGAATATATATAAATACATTATACAGGTTTCATAATTTAGAAAACATCAAAAAACACGAATTTGGGTATCATACATGTCTTGCCATTCCTGCAATGTTATGAGCAGAACTGTTGTACAGAACAGACTTGACCGTCTGTTTGAAATTTGTAACTAATCAATTAGCAAATTACACAGCTGGACTTTATTGATTAAATGTTGAATAGTTAGCCAGACTGCAGAGTTGGTCAATGTCACACTCTAACAACGTCACACGGTAATTTTTTAGGCAGAAATTTCAGCACACCTGTTGTGTATTATAGATAACAATTATTGCAATTTAATCTGCCCTCAAATCCCTAATTTTCATTGTTTTTAACTGTGCTCTTGAGTCTTGATTGCATGTGCACTTGGGAACTGTTATACACACCCGGGCTGGTTGTTCAAAAGCTGGTCAGCTTAATCCTAGGTTAATGCAAATTTCAAAGCAATCTTCCCAACAGTCTGTTTAGAAATATAAAGATAATTTTCCACAATTCATGTCTGTATCAATATAAGGTTTTATTTTCTAAAGTTTTGGAATCAATAGACGTGCAAATGTACCCAAACTAAAACAGTTTACTGGCCTGCATGCCCAATTCAATGTCAAAAAGTTATTTATATGATAGAAGAAGTATCATGTGGTTGCTGCCCAACTATAGTCATTTCATTTGATTAATTAATTAATTAATCGTAGAACAAACAATCATAGTTTACTGTAATTGAACATATAATATGATATAGAATGAAAGAATATCTAATTGGCATAACCGATCTGTGTAGGACATGTGATTAGAGGAACCAAGTGATTCCCCTTGGAGGGCACAAGTTGTAGTGACGCGAAATGAAAATCATAAGAAGCGATTGGTTATAGACTATTCCGAAACAATAAACAGATTTACCCAACTCGATGCATATCCTATGCCCAGAATTGACAACACAGTTAATCAAATTGCTAAATATACTGTTTTGAGTACAGTTGACCTTAAGAGTGCATATCATCAGGTACCTATTAAACAGGAAGAAAAGAGGTATACTGCTTTTGAAGCAAATGGGTCGACTGTATCAATTTTGCAGAATTCCTTTTGGGGTGACTAACAGAGACGTGGCCTTTCAACGAACGATGGACAACTTAATTTCCGGGGAACACTTAGAAGATATATTTGCCTATTTGGATAATATCACGATTTGCGGTAGGGATCAGGCTCACCATGATGAGAACCTTGAAAAGTTTATGGAAGCAACTAAGAGGTGAAACTTGGTTTTCAATGAAGGTAAATGTGTGTTCTCTACAAGAACTATAAGTATCCTCGGTAGCGTTGTTTCAAAGGGAGAAATTAGACCAGATTTAGAAAGGTTGAAACCTTTGTGAGAGTTACCCCCACCAGAAAACTCGAAGTCACAAAAAAGATTTATCATATTATTCTCAGTGGATTAAAGATTTCTTGAAGAAGATTAGACCCTTGTCTCAAAATACTGTACTTCCTTTGCCAGAAGAAGCTCATAGAGCATTTAGTTTGATTAAGGAGGTATAGAAAATGTTGTAGGAACTATTGACAAAACTCTCCCTTTTGAATTAAAGACTGACTCATCAGATCACACACTCTCTGCTATATTGAATCAACAAGGACGCCCAGTAGCTTTCTTCTCAAGAACATTGAACGGCCCGGAATTGAAACACTCTGCAATCGAGAAGGAAGCAGCAGCTATAGTAGGAGCAATACGTAAGTGGAAGCATTACCTCACCGGAAAGCATGTTAAGCTTATAACAGACCAAAAGTCGGTTGCCTACATGTTTGATACTAAACATCATAGCAAAATTAAGAACGATAATTTAATGAGGTGGAGAATAGAATTGTCGATGTATAACTTTGATATAATATATCGAGCGGGCGAGGAGAACATACCAGCGGACGCTCTTTCAAGAGTGAAAAGTATCTCTCTTACAATTGATAAGCTGTATGAACTGCATAGATCATTGTGTCATCCGGGTGTGACTCGCATTCTCTATGTTTGGTATGCCAACCTTTATCCATACAGATCGTGGCTCGGGATTTATGGGTTCAGAGTTAAAGAATTTTTTACTACAGAAAGGGATTTCAACTAGTAGAACAAGTTACAATATATATATATATATATATATGGAGAACATACCAGCGGACGCTCTTTCAAGAGTGAAAAGTATCTCTCTTACAATTGATAAGCTGTATGAACTGCATAGATCATTGTGTCATCCGGGTGTGACTCGCATTCTCTATGTTTTGGTATGCCAACCTTTATCTATACAGATCGTGGCTTGGGATTTATGAGTTCAGAGTTAAAGAATTTTTTACTACAGAAAGGGATTTCAACTAGTAGAACAACAAGCTACAATCCACCATGTAATGGGCAGGTTGAACGTCAGAATGGGAACATTATGGAAAGCATGACCTTAGCACTCAAGACGAAAGGACTACCTACCAGTGGTTGACAAGAAGTGCTGTTGGATGCACTACATTGGTACCTACTTTGTACAGCAACGAATGTGACCCCGCATGAACGTATGTTTGCTTATCTACGCAAATCGACCAGTGGAATCTCTGTGCCATCCTGGTTGACAACCCCTGGTCCAGTGTTATTGAAACGACACATAAGAAATTCAATGTACGACCCATTGGTTGATGAAGTTGATCTATTGGAAGCCAACCAGCAATATGCTCATGTGCGATTTCCGGATGGAAGGGAGGATACAGTGTCGATTAAACATCTAGCCCCACCTGATAATGGGGAAGCTTCAGCTGACAGAGTAGGCCAATCCCGTTCTGTTGGTTCTGCAGGAAACCATAGAAAAGAAGTCAACCCAAAGCAAACCGGAGCGGAAATCCAGTCACAAGACGTGGAAGGCATCGAATCGGACAGGCCAACGGACAGTACTCTAAAGGTTGATCATCAATCCCAACCTCTGCGTCGATCAGAGCGACAAAGAAGGGCACCCGATAGACTAACATTTAGTTAGATTTGGGAGCTTGGATATCTAAAGAACATTAGAAACACTAGGACTAACTTTATTTTACTTAATTTTAGAATTTCATTATATTTTATGTAGGGGAGAATGTGCTAATTGATAAGGAACTTATTGTTTTCTTATGAATATTACTAACTTTAGTTACCAGGCCTCCTGCTGAACTCGGTATTTAAGGACACCATATTGTTATTTTATTTAGTGTAGTGTAAAGCCTTCAGAATGAGATTGTATTTACTTTGTTAGTTTATTTTGAATATATATATTTTACATCACATATAACAGTGAATGATTTAATTGTGAATGATTTTTTCGTTTATGGTTACCATTAAGCCACATCACTAGCTCCCCAATGTGCTTTGCTGATTCCTTTGCACTCGCGTCGAGGCAAGAGTTTGGCACATAGCAAAAATGTCTGCTAATATGTTGGGCTAAACCGTTAAACTGCACGCTCATGCACGCTACTTCATTCTTTTACTCTGTCTAATGCCAGACAATCTTACTTGATTTGATCTTCTAGTGAAAGTCATGTACATTTATTTAATGGATTGTGAATTTTTAGAAACAACTACAGTTTTTCAATTTCAAAAATTTTGTCATTTTAGCTGTGTGCCTCTACCCTGAGACCATGATAGTTGTAGACCGATACATTATGAGTTAAGAGCATATATGAAGTCAGGCTCTTGTTAGTTTACTTATACTATTTCATCTTCCATTGTTTAAATAATGTGTCAGAATACTTTATTCTTCTCAAATGAATTGATGCTACTGAATCTGTTTTCATGAATTCATGATTTTTCCCATTTTTGAAGAGCTTGTTTGGTTGCTGAACTTTCTGCGAGAACAATTTTTTGAAAATGTGCAAGTTTCTGCATGTATTTTTTTTCATCATAAATCGCTGTGCGACAGTGTGTTGTAGCTTTCAGTCTCCGATGTAACTCTGATACTTCTTCTGATGGACCCGAAACAATAGCCAGAGCTTTACAAAGAGAGCTCTGGGGAACATGGTTTTTTCCCCATTTCGTTTCATCAGTGGTTCTTGTGATAGGAACTTGGCCAAGAAATGATGTGCTCGTGTCCGATGTTGTCTTTGTCCCTTGGCTATCAGTTAATTCAAATGCTTCTTCTGGTGCTAGTTGCATGTCAATTACATTTTCAGTTGTCTCAACGATTATTTCTGCTGGCTGACTTAGTTCTTCTTTGCCTTGTAATTGAGACGATGTTGTTGAATGGAATGAAGAACATGTGCTGGAGTTTTCCGATGCCTCTCTATCTTGTGAAAGGTCGTGTCCCGTGGTGCTAAGAAACGAGGTATGCACTTTTTTCACTCTGTCGTCCAGTTGATCAACATGGATGATATATATTGGAACAATGGTATTTTGCTCAACACATTCACGCCAACATTGCTGAAGGTAAGCCTTTTCATCTTTCACCGAAAATGATGGAGTTGTGGTCCAGCATTTCATTCTTTTGATTTACAAAAATTATGACTTGTCAAATATCATCTTGATTAACCTTGTATATTTCTTATGAAAATGAAGTTCTGAGAATGTGAGCACTATTTTTGAAAACTGTGACATATCAGCTATCATAACAGTAGAAAATAAGTTTCTGCAGATAAGTTTTAGAATTTAGTAAATACAGCTGCTGGTTCCCACCTCTTAGAAACATGAGATTTACCCGTTCAGGTACGCCTCCAGTCTGCATTCTGTAAATTTTCCCCACAAGATATTTACACCAGCAATTTGAAAGAATTAAAAAGTCTGCCAGTTTTTGAATTCACATTGTCAAGTTTCTTAAAATGAAGTTGGCAGTACCTGCCAGTACTTAATGTGAAAATACTTGTGAAAGTCGTCCTATAAGTTAGGATTCGAAAATCTGCTTGTGCCGTTGTGCGGGCGTGACAGGCTCAGACAAAGGCCACTGATGGTTTTCCATTACATTTGTTTGCCAGCGAGGGTGGAGCGTGCATTGTTTTTCAAAGCCTGCTTTGCCCACTGTAATTATGGAAAACAGTCTTTACATTTTATAAATTGCATGGGATTTCTCTATTCTGTCAAGCACTTTACTGTATCGATATTGATTTGTCAGCCAATACTGTACTACATGCTTCTTGAGATGGTTGTCTTTGCAACCTTAAATGTAGAGTTCAGAGACAATAAATATTGACCATGGTCTCACTCTGTAGTATATTTGGCAAACTCCAATTGAGTTTTGACCTTAAAGACAAGTTTTCGTTTGTTTGTCCTGTATATGACTCTACCACAGCTTCTGGGCCTCCTTTGGCAAGAGTGATGTCAATAACTAGGCACAAGTCTTTACCCAAAACGTCCTCATCAGCATATATCGATTTAATTACAGCGGATTCGTCGAGCTGTACATGATAATTCTTTTTACTGCCAGCAAAGGTAATGGTAAACAACTGGGCATCAAGCGGCGAACTTGAATTGGGAAGTCTGGTCACATGTCACCCAGAATCTGGGTGATAAATTAAAATTATACTATGGGTAGGGTGGGAGAGCCGGACAGGAGTGTGTTTGTTGCATTTGTAACAATATTTGCAACTCTGTGTGATGAAATTTAAATTTGCAACAACAAATCGTGAAGAGAACTGTAATTAACAAGTAATATTTATCGCGATGTGACTTTCTGCTCAAGTGTCGAGTTACAATTCAAGCATGTTGGATCAGATTTCAACTTTATATATAGACTTGCCAAAGAAAGCACGCATGGGTGGTGTGGCAATAAGCCTACAAGAAAATATATATCTCTAGACCGACCAATATGGTTTATATTCATTTAACTGTTGGTATTAAAGTATATCCTGGATATTCAGACCAAAAGAATTTATTTATTGAAGGGATGTGGAATTGGAACGAAATAGCAAGATTTTTTGATTTCTGAAATATCGCTAAGATGTGGCGATGCCAACTGTATCCAGATTGTTGATTAAAGACCTTATTTAAAAACTTAAATTCTGTCAAAAGACCATAAAATTTCCTGCATTGGCCCTTAGCATTGCTAAAACTCAACAATCATGGTATATGTCAAAGTCTAGCCGTCTGTTGAAAATCTAAGTTATTAAAGTCATACATCAAAGATAAGTCAAACAACAATATATTATATGTCTTTAAAATACACATTAAAAATTCATAAACCATGTGGCATGTCACATGGAGTGTGACTTTATATCTGATAAAACTCATCTTCATTAGTACTCTTTATATAATTCATCCTAATTGTTCATCCTAATTAGTATTCTTTTGTAGTCAGATTTTAAGCTATTCAAAACACTCAAACTCGCGTTTTGTCCTATCTAAAACGCTCTGACAGCTGCGCCTCGCGTTTTAAATATGATAAAACACTCCTTCTCATGTTTTAAATAGTACGTAAATGAGCACTGTTTTAGTAGTGTTTATACCACATTTTTAAATTTTATAAACGGCTATTGTTTTGACAAGAGCTTTAATTTTCTACTTATATATATTCTTAATAATACAAGTGAGATTTTTTCCTTTGTGTAATAGAATACCGTTATTTTTTAATGGACAGCTTGTATCGTCTCCATCATATCCAGGATTGCTTGTGTGTAAATACATGTATCACTATGACGCTATCAAATAAATATACAAATATATTTGAGATCATTGTTTTACTTGATAGTAGCATAAAGACTAATGAACTAGAAATAAACATGATTCACAATAAAAACTTTAAAAATGTTAGTAGAAGCAGAAAACTAAAAAATTTATGTCTATTCATATGACAGTCTGTGCGCTGTAAATTTGTGATATAGATTATAGTATATTAGGAAAACATTATGATTAATAGAGACCAAGAAAAACGCTAAAGCCCGACTATAATTACCGAATACGAGAATTATGTACTAAATCCAAAATTTTAAAGATAAATCACTGACATGCATTTCTGTTTGGCTAGTATCAAATGTTGGCTAGTATCAAATTTGCTAATATTGGGCTCTAGTCCTAGACAATACAATACAGGTGTTTTTTTTAAATCTTATGAACAAGACGCATAGTAACAAATAAATCGTGCAAAGTATAACATCGTTTACAAAAAAGGACAAATCTAATGCATATTTTAAAAACATTGCATATGTAGAAATGATGACCAGTGGCCACTGAAAAGCCCATACACGTTGGTTATCAAACCATGCTCGAGTGTGAAGGGAGCATTGAATAACAACATGAGAGAACAATGCAAGTAACGAATTGCTTGGTTTCTTTACTTGACTGTTGGTAAAAATGTAATTTTAAATTGTAATTTAATGTAAAAATGTAATTTAATGAATTTTAAATTCAAAGGAAATAAAATTAACTTAATAATACATTGATTAAAGATGAAATTATCAAGGTGATGAACAGCGAAGAGATGAAAACTGCTATATCAAATCAGGTGAAACAACTGATTAAAAGCGAACTTAATTCTATTGTAAAACCGCTCGAAGATGATCTTGCATCCATTAAGGCTGAAAATTCTCGCCTTCGTGTTGAACTATAAAACATAAAGAAACAGAATACAACCCTTTCACTACACGCAAACGCAAATGAACAATACTCTAGGAAGTATAATGTTAGAATATCTGGCATTGAAGAGGTTCATGCAGAAGATTGTTTTGCAGCGGTTTCAAATTTTTTCGAAACCGAACTCGGTGTCACTGTTAATGACTCTGATATTGATCGCGTCCATAGAGTTGGAAGACGAGGTCTTTCTCCTCGCCAAATGATTGTTAAATTCACAAGTTATCGTGCCAAGGAAAGGGTCGTTAAGAATCGTAGCAAGCTAAAGGGCAAGAAAGGGTTTTATGTCAATGAAGATCTAACTTCTTTCAACCTGGATCTTCTTTGAAAAGCTCGCATGGTTGGGCATGTTCAACACACGTGGGCGAGCGACGGTAAAATTTTTGTCAAACTAGAAGACGAGTCCATTCATGTGGTTCGTTGCCTCGATGACATTTTGGGCCTTCAACCAGAGAAATGATTGATTCTTTATCGGTAACACGCTATTTACCACGGTGACGATATCTAACATATTTTGTTTCTTAAACTAACATTATACTATATAATTTTTTTTCTTTCTCTATTTCGCTATGTTTGTTATGTCTATAAGTATTCCAGGTGAGAAGCATGAGGTGAGCATTTCTATATCTTTTTACAAATTAGAATTCGATGGGGGTTAGTTTAGAAGTATATCGAGCGGCTATCGGTCTGTATAATTGTTGTATTTCTTATCTTACTGTTAATGCTTATGGCATACGTTTGTTTCTTGCAATTATTAGTCTTGCTATACTATTTATACTTCTATTTGGGCTTACCATGTTACTTTTATTATCTGGTTCGGTGCATCCTAACCCCGGCCCACGCAATACTTGCTTGTCTATAGCACATTTGAACGCAAGAAGCTTAAACATTGTTGACAAATTTAGCGAAATCTCTGCAATTGCTGAACTACATAAATTTGACTTGCTTGCTTTCTCTGAAACTTGGCTAAACTCCACTATCTCAAACGAGTCAATCTTAATGTCAGGGTTTAGTGCTCCACTAAGAAAAGATCGAAATTCATCTCGCGGTGGAGGTGTTTCTCTGTACGCCGCGGATCACTTGCCGTTCGTCAGACGACTTGATTTAGAATCTCCATTTATCGAGTTGTTATGGGCTGAAATAGCTGTCAATCGAGTGAAAATACTTTGCGGAGTGTGTTATAGGCCTCCTAGCCAAACCTCTGATCAATTAGATTTATTTCTAAATTATTTACAGGCCAGTCTCGACTCTATTAATATGTCAAATAATTTTTCCACTATCATAATTTTAGGTGACTTTAATGCCCATTTTGATTTCGCCGGTGCCTCGTCACTTAATACTGATGTCGGTGTCAAGCTATATAATTTTTTGGAAGGTAATAACTTATTTCAATTAATTGAAGAACCTACTCGTGTTACATTGACCGGGGAAACTATTCTTGATTTAATCATTACTGATTCTCCTGGCTATTTTACTTTTACTGGAACTTTGAGTCCTCCTTCCAATTGTGATCACAATATCGTTTATGCTAACTTGAATATCTCTTCAAGAAAACAACGATCATTTAAAAGAACTGTTCGTAATTATAAAAATGTGAATGTTAATGCCCTCAATGCGGCACTATTAAATGCTAATTGGGGAGATGTTTTTTCTAATCCGTCAGATTCTATCGATGTTGTTTACAATAAATGGTTTAATTTATTTAAATCAATTCTTGATGCCTATATTCCCTCTAGGGAAATTACTGTTCGGCCCAAAGACAAGCCCTGGATGAATGGCTCAATTCGCCAAGCTATTCGAAGACGTGATCGTCTTCTTAAACGTTTTTCAAACATTAAAAGTGTATTGTCTTGGGAACGTTACCGCATTCAACGAAATCTCGTTGTTAAATTAATTAGGAAAGCCAAAATGGAATACCAATGTAAAATAAATACTTTACTAGCGGATCCATCGACATCAACCAAAAAGTGGTGGGGCATTTCAAAATCTTTGTACGGTAACAAGTGCTGTTCTTCGTTACCTGATTTAATTGACAACGACATCGTCATTTCAGTTTCGCAACACAAGGCTCAGGTTTTTAATGATTATTTCGTTGGCCAAACAATTATGCCTAATGCTGATACTGCGGATATTCCCTCATTACCTAGTTCACCTCATAATTTATCAATTATTGTTGTAAATGAATATCAAGTGTTAAATATTTTATATAACTTAGACATTTCTAAAGCATGCGGTTTTGACAATATTAGCAACAAAGCACTCAAGTCTTGTGCTGGTGGTATTTTTAAATCTCTTACTTTGCTTTTAAATTTATCACTTTCGTTAGGTCAATATCCCAGTTGTTGGAAATTTGCAAATGTTATACCCATTTTTAAAAAAGAGAATCGGCAAATGAAAACGAATTATCGTCCAGTTTCCTTGTTAGTTAGTCTATCCAAATTATGTGAAAAAGTTGTCTTTTTGGACGTGTATAATTTTCTTAATAATACGGGTTTTTTCTATCGTTTTCAGTCAGGTTTTCGACCAGGTGATTCCACAGTTATGCAATTAATTTTTGTTGTAAATAAAATTTATCAAGCATTAGAGAAAGGTAATGAAATACGTGCAGTATTTCTTGATATTTCTAAGGCATTTGATAAGGTTTGGCACAAAGGTTTATTAGCCAAACTTAAAAGTATTGGCATAAACGGCCCCTTACTTCAATGGTTTGAAAGTTATTTGACTGAAAGATATCAACGAGTAACCATTGAGGGAATGAGCTCTGACTGGGCACATATTGAAGCCAAGGATCTGTTCTTGGACCATTGTTAATTCTGATTTATATTAACGACATAGCTGATAATGTTTCTTCCACTTGTTTTCTTTTCGCTGATGATTCCTTACTATTAGATGAAGTCATATCGCCGATTGACACAGCTAACAGGCTAAATAACGATCTTGATTCTATATCAATGTGGGCTGATCGATGGCTTGTGACCATGAACGCTAATAAGACAAAAAACATGATATTTTCTTCCAAGTTAAACAAGCCCTTGCATCCTAACACTTACTTTGGCCCACGAACCAATTGATATAGTTGATCAGCATGATCACCTGGGCGTTACCCTTTACTAATAAATTATCGTGGCAGCCTCATATTCTTAAAATCCATCAAAAGGCTTCAAAAAAACTTAACTTACTTAAACCAATGAAATTTAAGCTAGGAAAAAACCCCTTGAAATTCTATATAAATCCGTTGTCCGTTCTTGCTTGGAATATGCGGATGTTGTGTGGGATGGGTGTTGTGATGCTGATCGTGACCTTCTTGAAAGCTTGCAATTTGAGGCAGCCAGGCTCGTAACGGGGGCATTGAAAGGTACTCATAGGGAAAGCCTTCTTAATGAAACAGGTTGGTCTACTTTAAAAGCCAGACGTAATGCTCATAAGTTATTTATGATGTACAAAATTGTAAATAATCTGACCCCTCCGTATCTGTCAGAATTGCGTCCTGATAATGTTAGTTCTAGATCAAATCGTAGTTTACGTGCCAATGATAATCTGATTGTCCCTTTCGCTAGAACCGAACGTTACAAAAAGTCATTTTATATTTCCTCTGTGAATCTTTGGAATAGTCTTTCAGCGACTATTCGTTCTAGTCGTTCAATTGCCATTTTTAAAAACAGTGTGACTCGGCTACACAAGTTCGTAGCTCCCAATCCGCTATATTATATAGGTGATCGTTTACCAGCTATTTTGCATACTCGTTTGAGATTATCTAATAGTACATTAAATTACGATTTATATTTAAAAAATTGTGTTTCTTCCTCTTTTTGTGCATGTGGTTTTCCAAAAGAAACTACAGCTCATTTCTTTTTCGACTGTGACCGATATGCTGCTATTCGGAATACTTTGCTCACCTCTGCTGCTTCTTTACTCGGTGCAGCGTGGTCAGGTGCTGGTAAGGGTACACGTCTTAAGTGGTTACTTTGTGGTGTCGGGAATGTTTCTATTGATACGAATATTAATTTATTCTTAAGTGTCCAAAAATTCATTATTGATTCAGGTCGTTTCACCCGTAGCAGCCCTTGACCACGTTGCCCAGCATGTATATGTTAATTGTGTGTTTGCCCAAAATTTGTGCTTGCTCTATCAGCTGTTTTTTTGGGTTTTTTTTGTAAATATGTAATGTCAAGAGCGCCCCAGATAAGCCTTTAGTGGCTTTTGGCGTAATTGCCAATTTTTGAATTTTAATAAAAAATATTGTTTATATGAATTCGCAAAATTCACACAACCATTATGAAACATAAATATATTGAAGCGAAACGTTCACACAACATTTATAGAACGAAATATTTATGTTTTTACGAAATGTTTACTGTAAAATTACAAGACTAGGAATAATTACTTAAATATCTTTAATGCTCATAAATGCTTCTGCCTGTAGCATACAATTGCTAATTATTGTATTTATTATGCTAATGTTAAGTTAATTGCCCGTCAGGGCTTATATAAAAGACAGAGATTTAACGTAAACATTTAATAGTGTCAAGCCGTTATAGGTAGAGTCATCAACAAATCTTTGAACGTTGGCCTGAGAGCCTTATTGGCAGTTAATATATATATATATATATATGTTTGTTCTTTATAAGAATTGAATAAAGTAAAGTTTTATGAATCGTTATTCAAGTGTTTATTTGGCAGTAACAATAGTTCAAAGATTTGGCAATTATAATCAGTTATATGGCGTATTTGGAGCAAAGCAATGAAGAAATACTTTCTGTAGCTGCAGAAGACAGGCAGATGTTTCAAACAGATGAAGGATGTTCATGAGTCTACAAGTTTAAGCGTATCGACCGAAGTGATGTTACAATACGGCAAAATGTGAAAAATCATATGCAGAGATTACAAGACAATGTCAATGAACAATTAATGCTAGAAGAGCATTTAAAGTAACCTGAGTATCAGGCCCTCGATATTGAAAGAGGGCCTGACACAATTTGCCTCAAAAGCCATGTTCAACATCCAGAATCTGGATGTTATGCTGATTGGCTAAGAGACGATAAAACGCATCATGTGATTCAAACCGGAAATATATGACCGGCGTATGTAAACACCAAAAATAGAATTTGTAATTTTGTCAATATACTGTTACATGTAAAAGTGCTTTATTTCTGAAATTTATTTTCAATTAATTAAGCCTAAAAATGACGAAATAAGTACGAAAAGACGTTGAAAACGCTTTTGCAGCAACATTTTACTCGGTATAAAACTAAAACTACATAGTCATAGTAGAAAGCGTGTCTAAATATCTCGACATAATAGTCGCCGTAGAACGAAAATATGTAGATTTCGGAAATTTTCAAATATTTAGTTCCAAAAAGCTGAAGCCTTATTTATCAATTTATTGCCGAGCTGTTTTCCAAGACCTGCAAGGATATAGTAGTCAGCTCGCTCGAACTAATATGCCAACATCAGGCAGAAATTGAAGACAATAGCCGCTGTGTCAGACGCAGTTGAAACTAATAGCTGTCTCGAATAAACTATTAACATGACACGAGGAAGAAGAAATCCTATTCAGAGCGCCGAATGTTGTCTCTTTAGACTCCTGGAAAAAGCCACCGAGTTACGTATAGAACAAGCTGATAAGCAATACAAAGCCCAAGAAACATCATACCAAGACTTGCAGATAAAATAAATCAGTGGATCACCAAATGACTCCGTAAGCCAAGTTGCTTCAAACGTTTCATCAAAGGCAAAGTATTCTACTCGCTCATCCGTGACATCTGAGTTAAGAGCTAACTAATGAAGCTGTAAGAATGGCTGAACTTGTGGTGCAAGCAAAGTCGTTGGAGATTCAGCAACGTTTAGAGCAAGAGAAACTACGAATACAGCAGGAAAAAGCTAAAAGTGCAGCTAAAGAAAAAGCATTAGCGGCTTTACAAATACTTCAATCAACCACTATGTCTACAAACCTATTTGATGTTCGTCAAAGTCCTGCAGTTGTGAAAAGTCCACCAAGACATCAAACACCAAGACCTCACTCAACTGGTAGAAAATTACCCCAACTGCCACTTATTAGTAAAGCAAACAAATGTGCAACCGTTGAGAAGCCAGTCAAGCAACAAGATAGTTTCAAAAGGCATGATCAACCAGAACGAGAAATGCTAAGTCAAAATAACACGACACTAGAGACAATGTTGCGACTTCAAGAACAACAGAATGACTTAAACCTACAAGAGAATTAAATCATGAAGGGATTCTCGTTACAGTAGCGAAAAAAGCACTTTACCACAGCAACGAGTTCCAGTATTCGAAGGGAATCCTATGGAGTATAATAACTTTATTCGTGCATTTGAGGATATTATCGAAGCCAAAGTGGCTAATTCGTCTGAATGATTGTATTATTTGGCCAGTTTATTAGTTTTTATTAGTTTTTTACAGTTTACTATTGGCCAAGCGAGAGAGTTGGTGAAATTATGTCATCACATGGGCCCGGTGTGTGGTTATCAGGAAGCTACAGCCTTGTTGAAGAGAAATTATGGTAATGAGTACAATATATGGACAAAGTGTTGAAATGGCCTGAATTAAAACCTGAAGATAATGTGAACTTGCACAAATTCTCAATCCTTCTTGTATGCTGTAAGAATGTTATGGATGGAAACGATTTTATGACTAAATTTGATAATCCTGAAAATATTCATCAGATCGTGCAGAAACTACCGTTTAGTATGAGATGCAGATGACGCAGAAATGTAGACGAGATTACTGAAGTCAAGCGAAGAATGATGACGTTTCCAGACCTCGCAAATTTTGTGAAAAAAGAAGCAAGGATTGCTAACCACCCTGGGTTTGGAAATATTTCCACTGTCAAACCGCCAAGTAATCGTTTAAAGTTTGCTAAGCCAAAACCTGGAGGATCGAGCTTTGGTATCAATGCGGAAGAATCTTGGAAACTTTGTGAATCCTGCAACAAGAACGGTCCTGGAAAATTCAATCATCGAGCATTGCGAGGCGTTGAAGAGCAAGCCCTATAAAGATCGCATAGACTTTCTAAAACAAGCATGCATAAAGAAGTCCAGTCCACTATCTAAACTTGATCCGATTTTCCAAGATGACCTCCTACTCGTAGGTGGAAGACTGCGACATGCTCCAATTCCTGAATGTTCGAAGCACCCAGTCATCCTACTGAAAGGAATTCACATAACCAATATTATCATTCAGTACTATCACGTTATCTCTGGTCATCTTGTTAGAGAATATATGCTGGCACTCAAGCTAATTCAGCTGTAAGAAGTTTACTTTCTCATTGTGTTCGTTGCAGAAAGTGGAAAGCGCCAGTTTTGGAACAGAAAATGGCAGACTTGCCTAAAGATTGTTTAACCCCTGACCATCCTCCATTTACCTACGTTGGAGTTGATTATTTTGGACCATTCCATGTTCGTTGTGGCAGAAGCTTAGTAAAGAGATATGGAGTAATCTTCACGTGCCTGGTAATACGAGCCATTCACATTGAAATCTCGCACAGTCTCGACACAGATTTGTTTATTTTGGCTTTATACGAAGGTTTTTAGCCAGACCTCCATGTTTAATTCCAATCCCATCAGATGGATACAGTGTACCATATCTTAAGAGATGGTGGGTGTGACAATTTATATACGTCCAATGAAAGAATCATTGTCTGCTGAAAAAGCTCCTGTGTCACTCAGTCCAGATAGTCCATTGACTGAATGCACAACATGTAATAAGCAAGCTCCAATATTTCCTTTGCGCCAGCATTCTAAAGACTGTGGTGCTATAGACATAGCGACACTGACGAAATTGAAGATATTTTAAAGCAAGATGATTCTGAAGTTATGATAGAAGATATTGCAAATTTGAATACCCTGAGCATGTCCAAAGTTAAGATAGTCGCAGACTCTGATATACTTGGCACGTCTAAGCAAAGTTGGTTGTCATAATTCGAGCTTGCATTTCCTAATGCTGAAAAAGAAGATCTACAAGATATTGCATCAGTTGCCATCACAATTGATGATGTGGCATACCTAGTTCTTGACAAGCAGACAACTGATAAAGAGGAAAATCTATCCTTGGAGGATTTAATTGAGTCGTTGGTAGAGAAAAACGAATTATCTGGTGATGAATGTTTTCTTGTAGACCGAGAGACATTGTGGATGGACGTTGTTAAGTTCTATAAGAGATCACTTACAAAACCAGATATCCTCTGAAAAGAACTTTGTGTCTCTTTCAAAAATGAAGGTCTTTGACGGTGGGGCAATGAAGATAGAGTTTTTCTCATTGGCCCTTAACGAGGTAAAATCTCGATTGTTTGAAGGTGCTGAGCCAAATATGGTACCAATCAAAGATGTAATGAAAGGTATGTTTCAGCTTGCTGGTGTAATTGTAAGCCATGCATTATTCCAAAGAAGTTCAATTGGCTTTGCATTTCTGGCACCACATATTTACTCCTATATAGTACGAGAAGAAAAGGATGAAACCATATCCAAAATTACAATGGAGCACATTCCACTGGATTCCTCAACCACATTATGGCATGAATTCATAAACTGTCTTGAACATGGAAAAACGATTATGATATCCATCAGATTATAAATTCGACACGAGGGATGAAAGAGAAGGTAATCAGTATGAGTAGTAAAGATTTCCTTTTAGAGCATCTTGTGTCGCATGAATTGCTTGTCTCAAGGAAGAACGAAATACAGGAATTTTCAGAGGGATTAAAATCCCTCAGCCTCCTTAAGCTTCTTCAAAAGAATAAACAGATTTGCACAATTTTATTTTAAACTTGATAAAGAGAAGACTCTATTTACTAAAGATTGTCGGGTTAAATTGCTCACTTCTGCTGCTCTCTTGCTTGGCACCAGTTGGTTGAATGCATCCAGAAAAACTCGTCTTATATGGCTGCTCAACAGAAATAATTCTGATTTTTTCCTTTATTGTTAATAAAAGTTCACTAGTGTTCAGAGATTTATCGTTGAGTCGGGTCGTTTTGCATGTGGCTGCAGTTAATCATTTTGGTGCCAACTGTATTTATTTAACTAGTTGTCTTGTTTGTCTGTGTGTTTCTTCTTTCAAAAAAATTTTTTTATATAATTTAATATTGTAAAGTTTTAGCAAAAGCTCCCTAGATAAGTTCCTACGCTTTTGGAGCAATTGCATTTAATTTGATTAATAAAATACTGTTTATAAAAAAAAAAGATTGTCAGGTCATTTTGGCCCTGGAAGAAAAAGTTATTTCAAATGGCAGAGATTCATTATACATAGTTGTCCGAAGAAAAGCACAGTTGGAAAGAAAGCTAAATCTTTGGCAGAGGGCAACCAACAAAGTATCACCAGAACACATCCTTCATGTAAAGTTCATCGGCGAAGATGGTATTGACACAGGAGCTTTGGCAAAGGAGTTCCTAACAGAGACTATCTCAGATATTACCAATAAGTTTTTTCCTGACGGAAGCCCCAGCCACTCAAGTAATGATATTCAAAGTGGCAACTTTAGGGCTTGTGGCAAATCGGTTGCTGCAAGCTTGAGCTTGCAAGCAAGGTGGACCACCTCCATGCTTTCTCGATGGCAAAGTGTACAAAACATTCGTCACAGATGAGGATATTGATTTCACCAACTCAAGATTAATTGATCAGTAAAAAGGAAAGGAGATGCTTGATCAAATGAAGAGTGATGTTCTGAAGTTTCAAGATAAAATCATAGAGCATGGATATACCACAGATACGTCAAGCAAAGATGGACTCGACAACTGTTGAAAAACGATATTTTAAGGACTTTACTAACTTTAAGGATTTGTTTCTTGAGGACGTAAGTGAGGAAAATATCAATTGTTTGGCCTGTGATGATGTGAATAGAAGCATGAATAAATTAGCGAGTATACTACAAAATATTACTGACAAGCATGCGCCAATACGAAAAATACCATATAATAAAAGAAGGTTAATGAAAAACCCGTGGATATCAAATGCCATTTTAATATCTATAAAGAAAAGACATAAGCTTTTTAAATCACATTTTCTAAGTAAAAACCCCGACAAAATAAGATATTATAAATTATATAACAAGTTAAATAAGATTAAAGAAGCGGCCAAAACCAATTACTATAGAGCACAGTTTGAAAGAAACAAAGGAAACTTGAAAACAACGTGATAGTCAATAGGAAGGTATCTCACTCTCCTCCTGATATAAAAGCTTATTATTGAACAAAAAGCTATACAGATAAGGAAAGTATATGTGACGAACTCAACAGTTATTTTTTAAACGTCAGTCGTAAGCTTGCTGAGAAACTCCCACAGGGAAATGTAAATCCGACTCAATATATTGTCAAATCATTTCCAAATAGCTTTATGTTTCGACCTATCTATCCAAATGAAGTATATGATTTGATTACGGAATTAAAAACAAACAAAGCTTGTCTCGTTACCCCGCAAAGATGCATTAAGCTGGCTCGCGACCATATATACAATGCGCTTACAGAAATTTTCAATAATAATATTATCCAAGGTGTTGTTCCCAATATTTTGCAAATCTCGAGAGTAACTCCCATTGATAAAGTCAGCATTTTCACAAATATTTGAAAAACTAGTATATAAACAACTCATTAGTTATATTGAAAATTACAACATTTTGTTCGAGTTTCAGTTTGGTTTTCGGAAAAATCATTCCACCTCCCATGCTATAACTGAAATTGTAGACAGTCTTAAACAAGCGATCGATGATAATTTATACACATGCGGTGTATTCCTTGATTTCTCTAAAGCTTTCGACACTATAAACCATAAAATATTATTAAAGAAATTAGCAGCTTACGGTATCAGAGGACTACCACTTCAGTGGTTTACAAGTTATTTAACTGATAGACAACAATATGTGGCCCTAGGGGGTTTTCAGTCATCTAAACAAACAATGACATGTGGGATTCCTCAGGGAAGCACACTTGGACCATTGTTGTTCTTAATATATATTAATGACTTGCCAAACTGCTCTAACAAATTAAAGTTTAGATTGTTTGCAGATGACACTAACATATTTGCCTCGTCTAGAAATATTCAGGAACTAGAAACTTTAATGAACACTGAGATTTCCAAGGTTAAAGAATGGTGTAATTCAAACAAATTGTCAATTAATTTCTCTAAGACAAATTTTATGATTGTTAAATCAGCTAGGAAAAAGGACATGCAAATTGACATAAAGATACAAAATGCAGATGGTTCACATGTTTCTTTAGAAAGAAAAGATCATATAAAATATTTAGGGGTTATGATTCATGATACCATATCTTGGAAATACCATATTCCATATATTTGTTCTCGTGTATCTCATGGTATTGGTATTTTCTCAAAGTTAAGACATTACTTATCAATTACTCAGCTCAAACAACTCTATTATAATATCATATACCCGCATATATCTTATGCCATTACTGCTTGGGGAAGCACCTATCAGTCCAACCTAAAAAAGTTGCAAACAAAGCAAAATCAAGTTATGAGGATTATGTTCTTTGCTATAACACATTGGACCGGACCTCTCACCAAGAGTGCTCTTCCATATTTAAATATGTTGGAAATTCTCAGTGTTGATAATCTTTATCGACTCAGTGCCTTAAAATTCACTCATCTATGGCACAAAGGCCAACTGCCACGCATATTTGACAGTTTATTTCAGTATACTAGTGACGTACATACTTATAACACCAGATATTCATCTAAGCAAAACTTGCACAAAAAACGTGTCAGAACAAACTGTGGTAAACAAATTACTTCGTTTGCATTTATTGACCTCTGGAAAGACCTTCCTAAACAACTTAAAGACCTGAATGTTTTTGTTTTTCAAAATTGGTAAAAAGATATTTATTAAAAAAACAATTTGAGACAAATTAAAACCATATTAATTAATTGTGCTTTAATCTCATTTTATTTGGCTCTGTTAAACAAACTATCTATCATCTCTAATTAAATTTTAAAATCAATAGGCTGGTAACTAACCAGAAAACCTCACGGTTAATTTAGTTAGCAGGCCCAATATTTATTAAACAGTGTGTCAACTATTCATATTTATTATTCTACTTATTATTTAAGAATTAATTGTTGATATTTGTAATTTTCAAAAAGGGCCAAAAAATATATTTATTATTTATACCTATTCCCTATTTGTACGTGGTCAGCAGAATGCCGTAGATGCCGATTATGTATTGTCATTGCTAAATCCGAAATTCTTCGACGACAGATCAAGTAGACAAGTTGAAAGACACATGATGGACTATTTTCAAGACTTTCTGATGGGATTGGAAGATAAGAAAGCAAATGGTACCCTGGGTGCCAGAGGTTCTTCCACGCTCGTAGGGGGGATAATGAGGGATACACAAGGATTCAAGCTGGGCGGCAGCGAGCGGGAAGAACCTCTGGACACGGTTAATCGAAGGAGACTGGTTAGGCTAGCTGGCAAACTTCAAAGGGTCTCTGAAATTATGTTGGGAACCCCCAAAATAAATGTCAGTGGTGCGATCCCTGCATCAACAAGGAGTGATACTAAGAAAACATTAAGAGATTTAGAGTGTTTTGCAAAATTTAAGCGATTTTTATACCTTTTTCGCAAGTTGAAAGCATATTTTTATGGATACGCTGCGTTTATGGACATCCCACAGGAAAAATATCAAATTATAATGACCCAAGAACAAAAAATCGAACGTAAAGCACCGAGGTTGTGTGACACTCGTATCGAGTATGGCACACGGTATGAACAGATCAAGCCAAAGCGAGTCTGAAATTTACCTAGAAGATTTTAAAAATGAAGACTATAATCTTGAAGTTACCGTGGCTGTTACGCAGGCTGAATGAGAGGATATATAGGACGAATTTAATGACGCTTTGAGCGAAATACATGGTGAAAAATTGTCCCCTTGTCCAAAGTGTGGCAAATTGTGTACTAAAGTCTATTAATTTAAAGGCGGCTTTAACCAGACACACAAATTCGAAGCACTGCGAATTTTCTTCCCAGCAAACATGACCAGAATTGCATATTTTTGCTATGATACTGTTGCGTCAATTGTGGAATCGATCAAATCGCAAATTATAAGAGAAAAATTGTGTGGGGTTGAAATGAGCAACAGCGCCAAGACTGCATCATGCACTCAAGCTTTGTTTTGATGCTTTATTCAAGCTAAGTTCTGTTGAAACTTGACCAAGCTGAGCGTGAACCTTTGTCGTATGTCGCAGGCTATATAGTATCAAAACTTTTCCAGACAAATAAACGAAAGTGTGGGGTGT